>CAJHQP010001636.1:0-107989 GCA_905132765.1 Moricandia arvensis
TAAAGCTTAAAGATAAGATATTGTCCGCCTTCTACTTTTAGAAAGCAAATCGGCCCATTAGGTTTATTCTTATTTACTTTTCCTAGGGACGTCTGTAATGGGAAACCCTCCAATTAATAATTGTATTTATATCATTTACTATATAGATGGACACCACATTTTTTTATTACTGGTGTTTATAATATACTACAGAATATTTTTCTTACGTTATACATGATATGCGGCTTAAATCTTGCTCGTGTTATTTCTAATACTTTTCAAAACTTCTATTATCATGTAGTATAAACTAGATGTATATTATGTACTGTATATGGATACACACCATTTTCAATGGAATTATGGAACACATTTAACTAATTGTTTTTGGTAATTAAATTTGAGAATAGTCTATATATGGAAAAGTGGCTGTCATATGCACATGCGAATAGTGTTTGATAGCAAACTAGACGTAATATGTTGGCAGAAACATTGTAATTGAAGCTTATCTTTGCAATATATATATTGAATAACATACTTTATATATGAATTGATAAACAATAACATCTTCTGTAATGGCTTCCATGCATATATAGTTTTATTTAGAACCATGAAGTTAAACTTGAAGTTGAATATAATATATATATATATATATATATATATGTGTGAATATATGATCTTCATAACTGTCTTAATCGCAAGATCACGGATAGTAGAATCCAGTCTTAATTTATTAATAACGTATAGATTAGTATATATATATGAGTTGATAAGATTTCTGAAGCTTATCTGATAAAACATATATTCAAAATTTCAAATAATGTAGGTATTGTGGTGACCAGTATGGGATGTGCCACGTGCTCCCAAAGGCAAATTAAAAGAGGATTAACATTTTTGTTACCAAACCAGCAAGCCTTGTTGACCAATCAATGAATTCAACTAATTAAATCCTCCCTCCAAATAATGAATTCACACACACACACACACACACATATATGGAGTATATACTATGATAATATTTTATTTTATATATCTATCATAACGGGTTAAGAAAATGAATTAACCTAATTTAAGATCAATTGTTGAGATGGAGGGGAAATCTTTTATTCTTCTCAGTACAACTTTGATATATTTTCCTAAGAATATGTTAATTAAGTTTATAGTTCATAACTACAAAGAAACAAAAGCTAACTTTATAATGGAATACCAATTTGTAAATGGACTCACCAAGTATAAACAAAAGCTGATATATCTTTAACTTATGGCGTTTAAAACCCAATATTTATAAGAAAACAATCTAACATTATCATACTTATAGTCCATAATCATAATTACAGTGACTTATACCGAATTAATCAATTAAATTTGAATAATTGAGTTATGATGTCTCTATCAAAGAAAGATTCTGGCTCTAGAGGGAAAACATTTCCAGCTATAAATGTTCTGTACTTAAAACTATAGAAAAATAGATGCGTCATGGGTGTATGCTTAGCTACTGGGTTTTGTTAATTTATTGCTAAATATAGTTATTTCAATTCTAGTTTATTACTATAATACTAGTAACACTGTCATCATCAGCTAGTAAGATTTCTTTACGTGTCCTCATGCGTGTTCTCATGCAAAGTACGACCCACTCACAATATTTCTAGATTCCCTAGCACCTTGGAACTCTGTCCTAAATCTAACGTTCAATATCAATAACTGTGATTTTTTAAAACCTTTTGGGTTAGAACTGGTGTCTAAAGTAAAGTTTAAGATCATAATTCATAATTTACATAATGACAAGAATGTATAAGGGTATTAACGTATGTGGTGGTTTGATTCCTATTTATTATTTTATTTTACTTCAAAATAGAATATAATTTGAATAAAATTTAATTTCATTATAAAGTTATTCTATTTTGAAAAAATAGAATTATACATTGAAGATGATCTAAATCATCAGTGTTAAAATTGGTTAAACAGTAATATAAGTCCGAACAATAAAGATTGAAACTAAAAAAAATCATTAGACTCTTCATTTTTCTTATTGGCTGAGGTCCGCTGGTTAATTATATATTTTATCCCATATGGGAAAATTTGGATAGAAATTTATGGTTATTAATCAAACCAAATGGCTTAGATCATCTTCAACTCTATTGCATAAATTACTGTAAAATAGAGTAGAACATGCAAAACAAACAAAAAACACATTATTCCATATATAGAGTAATGTGTTTTTTGTTTGTTGATGACTGTATTTTCTATTCCATTTTACAGTAATTTATGTAGTAAAATTGGAGATGACGAACAAGCTATTAAATTCTGGACCATAAAACGCAGTTACTTTTACCATGTCTCAGAGCTGGCCAAATCATCTTCAAAAATCATAATTTAAAAGTGTAAGTACTATATCTGATATATGTATAAAATTTTGTCCATGCATGGTTTATGCATAAGAGTTCACCTTATATACAGAGCCGGCCCTTATAATTATTGGGCCAGAAGCAAATCTAAAAAATGTGGCCTATTTTTATTAAGTTTTATATGTAGAATTTTTTTAAAAAAAAATCCACCAAGTTTGTTCAAACTCGCCACCTCTTTTGCATTTATGCATAGCTTTACCACACGAGCTATCGAATACAATACGTTTCTAAGTGGCCGGTATAATTGATAATTTAATGGCGGCCGGAAGCAGCCGCTTCTTTTGCTTCCGTCCAAGGCCGCCTCTGCTTATATAGTAAATAGTCCTATATATACTCAAAATAAATTATCTATGGCTTCCTTCTTATGTCAGGAACGGTTACCTAACTCCATTGGCACTAAATCTTTAAGGTCGCTTACGCATGAGATCATCTTGTCCCCTTTGAGATCTAATTTGTCACAATCACTTTAAATTTAATTAAGATGCCATTTACCTTTAATTGAGACTTGGTCAATGATTGAATTATAATCGACCCTCATCGTTTGGATCTTACTTAATAAAAAACATTTTATTCTTGTAAGATATTTTATCTGATTTATGAATTGACGGGAATATGTATTTTTAAAATATTGTGGTAAAGAAAATATATGAAGAGTCCAGGAATATAATGTCGTTCACAAGGATAGGAATGATGTCATTTTAACCAAAGTATACCCTTTACTCTGCCTAACATTTTCTTGATGTTGTCCCAAAACAAAGCAATGCCTTGAAGATTGATGGTAAATCAATCTTTCTATAACCTAATATTCGATGAACGTAGCCTAAATCTACACATATAAATAAAGATTTTGTTTTATAAAACGTTCGCAATGTATACCCCTAAAATGCGAGCATCAATAGTTAGAATTTACATATATTTTCAGATTTCAATATCGATAATTACAATTTTTAAACTTTTTTAAAAGATATATAATCACTCTCAAAATTTTAGATCCGATTTTATTAGTAGGAGTGAGAGAATATAAACTGTTTTTATTACGAATAACTTAGGCCTCGATTGGTACAACATATGATAAAGCATTAGCAGAATGCTGTAGAAGCAGTATGCTGCAGAAGCTGTATGCTTTCATTAAAGTTTTTAATAAAGTGATTGGTAAAGCATTAGCAGTATACAATTTAAAAATTATCATAGAAGTTAGTATATAATATATTTATTTTAAAATAATATCTATATATATATATTATATTAATAATTTATTTGTTATTACAAATAAAAAAATTATTCATTTTTTAAATTATATTATATTTTATATTTGAAATATTATTATTTACAAAAATGTAAAATTTATGTTAAAAGATTAAATTATATTTGCATATAACATAATTTTTAATATTATAAAAAATATATATATATAAATAAATAAATTATAAAATTTCTATATAAATTATCAATATTTATTTAAAGAGTAGTAAATGATTCAAATATAAAATTATTATAAAAATTAATATATGATATATAATTTATTTATTAGTGTCTAAATAATATATATATGTTTTGCATATAAATAAATATATATTATTTTATACTTGTTTTTTAAAATAATGAATGATATGTGTAATTCTATAAATTATATTATACTTTAAATGTGAAATATTGTTCTTTTAAAAAGTTAAAAACATTTAACTGCAAGTTTTATTTTTAAAAATATAAATTTATATTGTTTTATTATAAAAATATTCTTTATATTAAAAATAAAAATAAATCAATTATATATAATTATTTTTTAATTTTTATATAATCTAAATGCAAATGCTCCTCCAAAAGCTTCATATGAGAGCATTGACCCTAGAGCATTTGGAGAGCATTAGAGCATCTGCATTGAAGGTTCCAATGAGGGGTTCACACTTTTCCCCAAAAAAAAAAATATAATACTAATATTTTGGTGAACCTGGATCGTGGAGGATCAGTGGGAAGAGGCGGTTCATGCACTGTATGGTGGGCCCCATGACACGTGGCGGCCCACCATTGGTGCAATTATTAATTTTTTTTTTTTTTAAAGTAAACGAAAAAAAAAAAAAAAACGACACGTGGCGAACTTTACCCAGTTTTGCTAATGCAGATGCTCTTATCATTTAGTAAATGCTCTTCTAAATGCTTCTAAAGTAAATATTGATTGGATAATAGAGAGCATAATGCTTATGCTAATACTCTACCAATCAAGCCTTTAGGCACAAAAGAAAGAGGGAGAAGAATAAATAACTTTCCATGTTCAAACCAACCAAAACCCTTAAAGACCAACACAACCCAACATTAGCGTGCTTAGCTACAACACGTGTCTAGATCACAATCCTTGTAGACAAAAACACGAGTATAAACTGGAGACACGTGTTCAGACCACAGACGTTATAAAAACCCTTAACCATTGGTTCAGTGTTCCTCAGTTCCAGTAAAAACTTATTAGCTAATTCTCAAACATTCTTAGAGCGAGAAAGAGTAATGGACGGTAGGGGAGGGTGTTGCATAGCAAAATACTCTGGCGGAGCTGGACCGTACGATTACGGTCTGTCTAAAGCAGACCGCATCATGCTTAGGTTTCGTCCCATCGCTCCTAAACCAAGTAGTGACGGCGGCGGAGGAAAGCCCGTATCCAGCGGAGAGAGCGGTGGTGCAAGCTGTGATGTTTCCTTCAGAGGAGGAAGAGGGAAGCGGACACGTCAGCAGAAGGAGAATGGTGTTAACGCCCGAAGGTGTACTTCCCGGAGAAGATCGGGGAAACCCGTCGTTCACGGCGGACATACTAAGGTGACTCTTTCTTTGTTACCGGAGACACCATGTGAAGGTGCTTTTACAGAACTTAAAGTGTCGGTGCCGTCGGCGGAGAAGCAGACGCGGCAGGGTCCGTTTTGGCTGAGTTTCAGCGGCGGCGGCGGGATGTTTACTCCGGCTTACCAGACGGTGGAGGTTATGCGGAGGAAGTTGGTGATTTCATCTTGTATGACGGTGGAGCGTATAACGGACGCCTGGAATGACGGTGACGGTCTAGGGAGGTCCGACCAAGAAAGAAAGATGAATCTCGTGAGGGACACGTGTCCTGGTTTCTTGTCAGACGGTTCGGGTAGAGTGACGTGGACAAACGACGCTTACAAGAAAATGGCGAGGGATAATATTCCGGTGGAAGAAGGTGCCCCGGAGAATATGAGCGACGATAGTTTTGACGTGATGGTACAGTTGGTGATGAGGGAGAGGCCGTTGCTAACGTACCAGGCTTTCACATGCAGGGTGAAACTACAGTACACGTGTCAAGATCGTGAGAGAAGCTCCTCCGTCACGGTGCCTTGCGACGTGTGGAGAATGGACAATGGAGGTTTCGCTTGGAGGCTCGACGTTAAGACCGCTTTGTGCCTTTGACCAGTATAGTAACGATGATCAGCGACAAACGGTCCTGATCGTTGCGTTATATGATCTCCTCGAAACAATGTATGCATTCATAAAACGTAGTTTCTAGTTGTTTTAAGATAATATTATGCCGTTTATGTTCTTCTATCTTCTTTTATTTCGTTTTAGTTTCCTCGAGTAGATTTTTGATTAGGGTTCTTGTAAAAATGCATCTTTTTCTTCTTGTTAACGTATTTGTGATGCTAATATTCCGAGCTATTGTTTAAAGATAATTAAAGAGGGAAAAGCATGTGTGTGGAAACAAAAACAGATTTAATGCGATTATAGCCGGTTTCATATTTGAAGGCAAGGGTCGTCACCGTCCACCAACCATGCAAAACGTGGTCCAAAACATGAAATGTACTTTCTCTATCGCTACAAATAAACGTACAGAACGGGTTTTGAAACACTGATGTATACTACGACTGAATTGTTATATATTTGTCGATTGGTATATATCCATGTAAAATGGCCTCTTATTTAACTATTTCAACGATACCATTCAATCTGATATCTAAACCAACATTTTTAACAAGACCAGTCCTGAGTTTTGGGGGGTCGTAGCCGATTTAGTTAAATAATTAATAATTTTTTTTTCTTACAAATTTAGAGGTTATGTATATATAGTTTTTTAAATATTTTGGGTCCAGAGAAATGTTTCATTCGGCATTGTCAATGACCAGCCATACTCTTCGACCAAAGTAATGCTGTTTCCATTTTCTTAATAATATATACAGCTGTCTATGGATTTTATTTGGGAGAGTTCTTGAATCCATGCCAAAAAACTCAGAATTTTCTACAAATGATTTAAAAGGGTGAAAATAAATTTTTTCTTGAAGATACTTTTCAGTCGAAGTGACATTTTTTATTTTGATCTTTATTGTTTTGTTTGATTAAAAAAAAATCTTTTATTGTTTTGTCGGCACTCGCATTCTGAGCAAAGAAGGAATATAATGGAGTGACGTCCAATAAAAAGGAGACATGTTGGGGGAAAGAAAACAAAATGGAGGGTAAAGAATATATGTTGTACTACAGTTTGAATGTACTACAGACTCTACAACTACGAATCTGCGATAGAAAAGTGCGATATCCAATGTTACGTGGGACATCTATGCAATAATGCAAATATGTCACGTGTGCCAATGGTAACAATCTGCAGCTGTTTTCTTTTTGAACTCAAGACGTCTAACTCCATTACTATGACAATAAAGAAAACGTCAAATCGATAATGTTCAATGGCGTACACATATACAAATGTATGGCTAAAGTTTTGAAGGTTTTTATCCAATCGATTATTTTCGTGCTACTTATGTATGTTGTTACTTACAGGTTTTAGATGTCCCATTTACATAGAAGTTTCTAACTTTGATCATAAAAACAAAATTGAACTTAGACCAGACTGGCAAAACTAATAATGTTATTGCTATATCCGGAAAGAATAAATAATAGACAAGACTCATCATGAATACTGTACAAACAACACAGTCGTTTGCAACCTCCGTACTATTAATGTTACTTACATAAGATATCATGTTTTGACTTAAAAGAAAAAAGAGATTAGTTAAGAGACATTTTTCTTTCATTATCAATATTTATAGCGAGGATGGTGAATTTAGTGATAGTGATTATTTTTGGGACATGAGAAAAAAAGCAACTACGAATATAACTTTACTAGACAGAAAAGTTTATTTTGATTTAACAAGACTGAGATGCTAACTAACATTGAGCAGAGTGATAATTTAATGAATAAAATGACCAAAGAATTGTGATCTTCATCTAACTTACAATAATCATTATGTAACTAAACAAAAATGTTTTCTTTAATTAACCATCCAAATTCGAAAGAAACATGAAGACATGTTCTTCTTTTTTTTACATTCGTCTAAAGATCAATCTGTGAAAACCTGAGTACCGTTAACAAGAGGTTGTTGTTCCGAGTAACCAATACTACTCTCATCACTCAAAATGCTATAATCAAAATCGTCAAACTCATACTCATCATCATCATCACCTTCTTCTTCCTTAGACTCTGTTTCTTCCTCTTTGTGACTCACCACGTTAGACTCATCTTTCCTTCTTTCAATGGTCTGCTTAATGGCATCATCGTAAGACATATCATACCAAACATTGCCTTTCCCAACGATGGATTTGTTGTGTGCATCCTTCATTCTCTCCTGCTTGCTAATCTCTGAGTTCTTTGGCTCTCCCCAGTAGTCATACTGGTACAATGCGCTTGTTGGATCGTATTGGTCTTTCCCAAAGAAGCTTCCTGGCTTATACCTCCCTGGTTCCTCCAGTGGTAAACCGAGTGCTTGACGACTGCAAACACAAAAATTTAAACCGTCAAAGCCACTTTCCAACAAGATCAACATAAATATCCAACTTATTAGCTTTGATTTGAATTTGTAGTGTCATGATCTTACGAGCTGATATCTCTGAGCAATGCTTCTCTTTCCTCCAAAGATCTGCGCCAGTGTAAGGCATCATACTCGTCCATCTCAATGTTTCTTCTTAGCTTGTCTATTTTGTATCCTTCTCCTCTTGCTTTAGCTTCCATCATTAGTTTATTATGGTACTGCACAAGACAATATGAGAGATTAACCACTGTCAGTATAAAAGATTCATACAACTATGTGAATCTCTCACAGTTGCATAGACTAATGAAAACAGCCAAATTCAGGTTTGTATATCAAGTAGTTAAGGGGGATTTCAACCTTGCGCTCTGTCAAGGCAGCCTCTAAGTCAAGTTCCTTGACACTGGTTTTCTGCAAAAAAAAAAACAAGAAAACATATAATTAGATAACTGAGAGACAGTATGGTTTCACCAGCACAAATTTCTCACCAGAATCACTTTTGGCAATTTGGTTTTCTTATAATAAGCTTCACCATGCTCTATTTCCTTTTGTTCATCAAAGCCTTCGTCATCAGATAGTTCTGATAGTTTTTTGCCTTTGTACTTTTCAGGGTTAGCTTCGTAATCATCCAAAATCATTTGCTCAGCTACATGTAACTGCCACAACTGTAAAACAAGAAAGAAGAAGAGATATCACGCAAATTACAAAGCCAACATAGTATTTTTCATAAATCTAACTCATAACCAACACTTACCTTGTCAACATATGGGTGATCAGAGAGTAGCCCTTCCTCTTCTGGCTTCGATCCTGGATCTTTTCTAGGCTCAGGAGGTCTTCCACAATCTCGCTGCACAGAGTAATGCATATTAAGATAAAGGAAGGGACGTAAGAGAACAAGAGATGAATGTTTACCCGTATCTCATCTGGATTAGTGTCGCCATCGCGATGGAATATTGGTGGAAAGTCAAACTTATTAAAGCTAAAGCAAGATTGCAAAAAACAAATCCATCAATACACATACATAAACCAAAACCATTTGACAATAGAACAAAATGAAAAGGGAAAAAATAAAGACGTGTGAATTGCAT
This sequence comes from Moricandia arvensis, assembly GCA_905132765.1. NCBI lineage: Eukaryota > Viridiplantae > Streptophyta > Magnoliopsida > Brassicales > Brassicaceae > Moricandia > Moricandia arvensis. The sequence goes on from CAJHQP010001636.1 coordinate 9,259, forward strand.
ACATCATATGATCTATATTAGGATGGACGAAGCGCAACTCTAAGGGAAACCGAAACCGGTATGGATCTCTTTTTGCCTGGAAAAAAGAAGAAGAACAAGAAACATGAGCATGAAAGATTTTCCATTTAGCTTTTATCAAAGAAGCGAGATCTGTCACAAGAGTACCGTGATCTCAACGATAACATGCATCCCAACTCTTATGAAATGCCTGATCCAAAACCAGTCATTACCTTTGATAGGAACCCACCTGCAAACCAATGAGGATGAGCATATGAAACTAAAGTTGTAACTAAACAACAACATGTAAATATATATACCCTTCATGAACACCTCCAATGTCAACAAACGCTCCCTGGTACAGATGCAAAGTGGTAACTGTGCCTTCACAAATCTACATGGACATTACAACGTTGCTCATATAACCAATCATCTGATTAACCATTAGTTATTAAGCAAGGCCTAGGAGTAAGGACTCTTACCATCCCTGGATAGTAAAAGGGAAGCTCATACTGCACAGAAAAATAGATCAATCAACTTCTAACAAATAACAATGTTCAAGAAATTGCTACGCGTTTTATATGGGATTATTGATTAGGCGGGAGCATAGACCCATTTTTAGAATACTGAACAAACTAGTTAAATAATCAAACAAAGAGTAAGACTTTTACCATCCCCTCTTTGTAATCCTTCCCTCTTATCCTTCTCCCTGGATAAAAATCTTGATCATACTGCACAAACAAAAAAAAACATAATCACATCTCTCAGACAATAACCCAACACTGTCCCATTACAAAAACCAAACCTTGTAAGATTCTTCCTCTAGCCTGTCTTTATTAGCTTCAACCCATTCATTATACTGCTTCAAAAAAACCCTAAACCTCTCCAAACACATCTTATCAACAGTAGCATCCTCCCCCACATTCAAATCCTTATCCAAATCCTCCAACCAAACCCTCTCAGCCATCAGCTTATGAGCCTCCCTAATGAACTCAAGCTCCTCCCTATCAACCTCCCACCCTCTCGGCGGCCAATCACGCGGCGGAATCTGCCTAACCACCAAAGGCCCGGCCCAGGAAGTATCCAAAGGCGGCGGCTTTTCGCCTCTGATCTCGAACTGCTTCGCGTACCATTCGTCTTCGGTGATACCCATCTCCTTGATCTTCTTCTTGCGGTAGGATGGTCTCAGCATCTTGAAGGCTTCGATTGCTTCCGGTGATTGGAGAGGGACCTCTTCGCCTTCGTTTAGGGATTTTCTAGCGAAATCTGCTTCCGGTGTGAGGATTTCTTCCCAGGGAGCCCAGCCGCGTTCGATCCAGTTGCGACGGCGAGCTTCGTCTTCGGTGTCTTTGTCTTTGGGGCCGAATTTGTCGAGGAAGGTTTCGTCGACGGGGAACTCGTCGGAGCTGAAGCCGCGACATGGGGGTAAGGTGATGCGACGAGGAGGGTGGAAGGAGGGGAAGAGAGGTTTGGGTTTGCAGAAATTAGGGTTTGTTGGATTGATGAATGTTGCTTGGCAAATCAGCATGATTCGCCTTCTTCTTCTTCTTTGAGGGTTTTGAGAGGTTTAAGAGAGTGAAGAAGTCTCTGTGTGTGTGTGTGGATAAGGAGTTTATAATTTAATTCATTTGCAGTGAAGAAGAAAGGTTTACTTACGGATGGAGCCCCATATTTATTAAAACATTTTGTTTTGACCACATGATTGTATTTAGTATCAGAAAGACCCAACGTAAAGGTCCATAAAGATTTCACGCGCAACAATTCTGTTGTATCAATATGAGACCCAACTACATTGCATTAAAGCCCAAAATTATGCCGATAATAGGTCAATTTAGAAAGTCATAACACAATGTTCAATGAAGAATACCCTAAACTAAACTTAAAAAACTTTTTTTGTCATCAAAATAATTTTTTTTTTAAATAATCAAAATAATATTTATTGAAAGGTGTAAATATACATTTATAGGGTAGATTTTTGAAGATGAGGCTTAAAACTAAAAAAAAAAAATTTTAAAAAAAATAAAAAGAATTATTTTGATCATTTTTATTCTTTGAAATCTATTTTTGTGGCAAAAATTTCAAAAATTTCTATTTGAGAGATTTGTCCATATTCAATATTTTAGAAACATAATCCAAGCCATACTCAGATAGATTAACTGATGTTTATTTTCTTTTTGTACCACAACCATTAAAAACAATAATATTTCGAAACTTAATAATTCAAAATATAGATTAACTCAAATATTGTATTTCTTATTTTGATTTTTCAAGATAAATTTAAATTTAAATTTTCTAGTTAAAAAAAAAAACAGATTAAAATTTTTGTTTCATCCTTCTCATCAGATTTGATTAAAATACATATAAGCAATGATACTTTGTCCAACACCATTGGTATAAACCTCCAAAACCATACAATCATACATAGAAGTCATTAAAACCATTTACTATAATAAACCGTTCAGTTTCTTGTTCAACATGTAACTAAACTTAGGTCGAGTGAAACTACCGCGGAGAAACATATCAGCCATAACCTTATACATGCCCTCGGTTAAGTGGACTCCGTCCCAGTTAATGTACCGACTTGGGTCCTTACACGCCGTGGCTGAAGCCGACCCACACGTCTCGAACACTTGGAAGTTGTACGGCTCTCCGATTCCACAGCAGGCCTTGAACTTCTCGGAGATGCCGTACTTGCTAGGGTTCTTTATAACCGTACGGTACGCGTTCCAGTAGTCCGCGTAGACTATTGTCGCGTTCGGATACTTGATTCTACATTTTATATAAAAAATATTAACAATGACACTTTATTAAAACAGCACAAGAAGCAACATTTATGTATAATCAAGAGTATTATATAAACTGACCTAAGTTGTTTAAGTTTGTATTGCAGTGCAAGATTGTGAGTGTAACTCTGGTTATTGATACTCTTTACACATCCTAGACTGTCTCGATCGTCTTCTGCAGCAAGAGACATGGTTAGCGTCAAGCATCCGGTGGCCGGATGTCCTTGTACAACCATATGTCTCACACCTTTGTTCAACAGTGTCTGCAATTACAACTGAAAAAGGTTATAAACCAAACATAGGAGAATCAATCCAAACTAAACCAAACCGGTTAGTTAGGTTCATGACCACAAACGTTTTGTTTCCATGTTCCGGTTAAGTTATAGGCCAGCCTGGTCTACAAGCTTAGCAAACATTGAAAATTATTCCGTTTATCCCAATCAAATAATTTATGTCATATGCAAATCTAGACTTGGTTCGTGTAATTTGAAAACCTTAAATTCAAATCAAATTGAAGATCCATTATATTGCAAATCAATAATGCACTTAAAATTAATTACCTCTTCTTAGCCAAAAAACAATCAATACATCTAGGCTCTCCAATTGTAAATGTTTAAAACTAATATATTTCGGTTTAATCAATACTAGTGAGTTAAATTTGTAAACCAAACTAAACCGGTCATTTAATCTTCCATATGCATGGACTCTTGATGTATATTGATAGCTCAAGGTACATTAAGCATGACTAAACTGTTAGATCACTTCAGTACCATGACTTGCAATACATGCACACTGTATATAAAATATCATATATCTTTTAAATTAGAGACCAATCGGTTTAGTAAACCGAATCAAACCACTATCTTTTACCTCCAAAAACTTTGTGTAGGTTGACATACTAAGTTCTCTAACGGTGTCGCTCGATACAATAGATCCCACGGTGTAGGCATAGTCGTTAACTCCAATTTCTCCAATCCAAAAGAGTGAATCCCTAAACAACGAAACCTTCTGGCTCGTTCCAAGTGTCTCCAAATACTTCTCGAACCAGCCAAGCTCCGTCTCTATAGACTGAGGAGTCATATCAAGCGTCAGGTTATTCTCCGCGAAGAACGCGTGTTTAATCACCGTCGCTCCACTTACGGCAAAGTTAACGCCGTAACTATCCGTAGCTGTGCGGTTACTACCGTTAGTGGTTCTGAGGTTGAGATACGGTGGCAAGAACGGCAAGTTCATGGACTGCGCCACGAAGTCGATGGTGAGCCTCCCGTCGGAGTAACGGTTGGTCGGACGTTTAAAGTAAGTCATGCCGTAAGGGAAGCTCGACAGGTGTCCGAATCCGGCGGGGCCTTCGCCGGAGCGTGAGTTTCCTGTGTCGGTGAAAGAGTCGCCGAAGGCGTAGATTCTGTTGAATGGATGGCTTCGGACGGTGGAGATTGGTACTGCGGCGGAGGAGATGGTGGAGAGGAAGAGGAGGAGCAAGGCGGAGATGGCAGTTGCGCGGTGGATAAAAGAGGTGGAGGAAGGCATCGTGAAAAGAGGTTGAGATTTGAAATTGAAGCTCGTCCATGAAAATGGTCATGGTGTTACGTATATATAGTGGTGAGGAAAAACTGAAAATAAATAAATATTATGTATGTGATTTTAATGAACTTTGGTAAAGGAATTTTAAAATAAATAAAAAGAGTGAATTTGTTGTTGTGTGTGAGAAACTATTTGTATGGAAATATGCCAATTTTTCATCTTTCTAATCCCTCTATCTACGAAAAAAGAAACACATGTATGCTTAACCACCACAAGTATTTTACAATTGGATGATTTATTTTTTAAATTAAAAAATTGGATGATTTTTGTGGATCTTATATACAAAATTATGATGTAACCATGTAAGATGGTTGTTCTTCTAAAGTTTTTCTTTTCGATTATTTTAAATTGTCAGCTTCATTTAGGAAATCCATAATATTTCAGTATTTTGGTCAATTATTATTTAGGAGTATCACAATTAATACAATGGGTAATACTCCATCCGTTTCAATTTAATTGTTGTTGTAGAGTAAAATTTTTGTTTTAATATAAGTGTCGTTTTATGATTTCAATGAATACTTTATTAAATTTATATGTTCTTCTATTTTTCTATTGGTTAAAATATAGTTAAATTCATAAGTAATGATGTTTTTATTTTGAAAATATGCAAAATTAAATGTTTTTTAATATGTGTACAAAACTTAAAATGACAACTAAAATAAAACATATGTAGTATAAAATTGTATCACAGTTAATTACAATGGTAATACAAGTCTAATTATTATTACCGGATCTAGCCCAACACAAGCCGCATACTATGTAGCATTAACAGTCTTTTTTGGTCGACAAATATGCATATTAATGGATAATATGTTGGATAGATTATAAACGGAGTAAATAGAGAATTAAGTAGGTGAGACATGGAGGTGCTTAAAGTAGTTGGATAAGAAGAGATTTATAGTTAGCCATTAAATTTTTCAGCCACCTCCCAATGAACACACTCGTGACAGTCTACAATGCTACTAAAGTTCACCGATTTAACTTCCATAGAAACCGTAGCGTACAAGACGACTACACGTTGCTTGCGAGAATACACACTTTCTAATTTCACGTAAACTCCAAGTCTCCATCTTTAAATTTTTGTTGTGGGATTAAAATGCAGTTTCAGGTAAGCTTTAACAGAGAACTACGGCGGTTGAACAAGAATGAATGAGTCTCTTCCATGCACTGTAATTTACACGTTGTCGTGGTTACAATTATGAGTGATCTGGAAAAGATATTGTCAAAATCTCATCGACCTACTCCATGATCAGAGAGAAGATATCAAAGACGTAATGTACGTAGTAAAAAGGTATTGGACGTTAAAATATTAGTACACAATTCTACGTCAAATAGCACTACTATACTTCCCTATTTTCACCATATTAGAGCATCCCCATTAGTAAACCCCCTTATGGGGTTCATAGGAATTTTTTATTATTTTTTTGATGGGGTCGTGAACAGTGATGAACCCAGATTAATTATGCGTTTCCATTAGTGAACCCGAAATCCGGGTTCTTAAGAATAAAATAATAAATTAAAAAAAAAAAAATTTTAATACAAAAAGAATATTGAAAAAATTAATAATTGGAAATTGATTTTAAAAAGTTTTATTGAATACATTGAGAATACATTAATGTTTAAAACAAGTTATTGAATACATAGAGAAATTGGAAACATACAATCATTATTCATCTTGATTACCAAATTTTTGCCACACATTTTCAACCAAATCTTCTTTCAAACGAGCATGTATTTGTGCATCCCCGAATTTGGTTCCGAGTGCTAAGCATATTACCAATATACAAACTTGTTGTCCTTTCCACTTGAGAACTTCTGCTTGACTCTCCTGCCTCGAACTCAGATGTATCATACAGTGTGTATGAGTGTCGTTCGTCCTCTACTATCATATTGTGGAGTATGATACAAGTTCTCATAATATTTCCCAACTTTTCCTTGCTCCATAGTAGACCCGGGTTTTTAACTATTGCAAACCGTGCTTGCAATACTCCAAAAGCCCGCTCGACATCTTTCCTGGTGGATTCTTGACGTTCAGCAAAAAGCTCGGCTTTAGGACCTTGAGGAAGTGGGATGGATTGAATAAATGTTGACCATTTCGGATAATTCCGTCGGTAAGGTTGTTAACCTTGAAATTCACTTTAGGAGCACTGACCAGCACAAGGTAACGGATCCTTGCTGGTGTTTAACCAAGCACTGATCAGCACAAGGTCCTCTCTTACACTCCACTTCCTCCTTTCGAGTGGTTTCACTGACCCGGGGGAATTGTTACTTGCCTCACCAGACTCTAGATCTATTGTTTGACTGCTTTGTGAAGCCAAAAGGTTCACAAAGCTGGGAGAATTATGATAAAATGGATCCATGTTTGGTTTTTGGTTTACGTTTTCAGGTTTTAGGTTTAGGTTTTGTAAATTTTTTAAGTAGCTTTGATATGTTTTTTAAACTAGATTTCCGTTTCAGGTTGAAGAATTAATCTTCCCTTGACTACCAAGCATTCATGACTAACGTACCAATTAAATTTAACACCATTACTCCTAGTACTAGGACAGCAGTAGACATCAAATCACTCAACTACTATTTTTAAAAGTTCTAGTCATAGTTTAACATTTTAAACAAGTTGTAGTTATAGTTTACCTTTGCCTATTGCCTAATTCATTCGAAGCATATCTTCTCCAGGACTGAGACCTGCACCGTCAGGTTATCCACCTGGGAAGATAGGATTTTGACCTCATCCTTACATGTAAACACGCAAGAGAAGCCGTTGTTAGTGACTTAATAACTAAGAAAAACTATAACTAACATGTATAATGCATTAACCAAACTTAACTAACCTCAAGACTCTCAATTAGTTTAGTGAGATTTGGCATCCCCTTGATCACCTCCTCAGCCACTTCCATTCGCTTAGTCAGTTTTTCTATCTCCTCCTGAACTCCATTAACCCAAGGCTGGCGATAGTGGAAGCCATCGTCCTGCCATACAAGAAAACAGAAACATAATCGTAAACAAAATCATTAAAACCAAAACTTAAAAGCAACTTAAACATTGACATAAAACATTAATAAGAAACAAGAACCATACCTCGTAGTTCTTGCACGTGAAGAACCGCTTCCCAGGAAGCATGTCCAAGGCCTCCTTCCCATTGACCTCATCAATTATTCTCCCGCCGCATTGACACCGCCTTGGAATGCCGTACTCGGAATCGGCCACGAACCCCATCATAGTCATGAACTCCTTTTGCCTCTTTGAATGTCTTCTTTCATCTCCGTGATCCATCTGTAACAGAAACAGAGACTATTAGAACACAAAACAACGAAATCGAGTGATGATTACAGATAAAAAAACCAAATCCAAAGGTTAGACCCCAAAAAACTAAACCCGTTAATCGATCTCAAATCCTCTACTCGAAACCCGTAAATAGGTCTCAAATCACCGATAAAAGCCCCTAAATCAATCACTACTGTCGATTTATAACTCTAAATCGACACTCCCTTCTTGATTGAAAACCCTAATTTGAAAACCCCCAAATTGAAAATCTCTATACTCTCTCTAGACCACAAAATCAACTCTACTATACTCTCAATCTACTCTGAACTTACCGCAGAACTTCGATAAGTGACTCCGGCGACGAAAAAAAGGGAGAGAAGAGGGAGAGTTGGTTTCGATCTCGGCGTCGCACGATGAGTCGCCAGAGAGAAAGAAAACCTAATTTTTTTTCCGAAATATCACAAATGATCAAAACACGAGAAAGCCCTGCTTTCCTCGCAAACGCAGCGTTTTGGAGTACCCAACACGGAGCCGACGCGTGGCGTGAACCCTCTCGCTCCGGGTTCATGGCTAAGGGGCGGTTCACCGAAATTAGGCCCTTTTCCCTTTTTTTCTAAATGCCCAAAACATAAGAACTCGGGCCTTTGAACCCCTTTAAAAACTTCAATGGGGCTGCTCTTAAAACTTTGCTTATAATCGACCACTATGTCATTTCTATAGAATAGTTGAAATGTGCACGTGGGAATAATGAGGCGACAGTAATATATGGTGAAGATGGTAGGTGCTTAGAGCATCTTTAACCCTAGCCACCCAAATGGGTTGCTTATTATTTTTTTTTATTTTTTTTTTCTTTTAACCAAAAAAAAATTAAAACGAACCATTTACGGGCTGCCACGTGTCAGTGAAGTCCGTGAACAGTACAAGAACCATTACTTATTTAATAAGCAACAGTGCTTAGAGTTTTAGTGGGTCTCACCCACTAAGCAACCTTCTAAACACCCTTTAAGAGCTTGGGTTAAAGGTGTCCTTACTAGGCGGTGTCTCTTAGAATACTCCCAGTGAAAATTTCTAGCTCTGGAATTTTCAAAAGAGTTATTTGCATAAAGTGCCCCATTTGGCACCTATAATTAAAGACTTGCCCATGATGTGACAATCATTTTTTTTTGGACCATTTTGCCCTTCTCCACACTCTCTCCTCTCTTTGACTTCCCCCTTTTTTTTCTCTCTTCAATCCTTAATTATTTTACAAATCTCTATCATTCTATATACAATTAAATTTTAAATTTCATTATTTTTTCATAAGTGGCTTTGAATCCTCAAATTTTTCACCTTTTTTTTCTCTCCAATCCCTAATTATTTTACAAATCTCTATAATTCTATATACAATTAAATTTCAAATTTCATTATTTTTTTCATAAGTGAATTTGAATCCTCAATTTTATGATGATATCAATTTTCTGGGTTTTAGATTCGACGTCGTGTTAGCGGTTAACAAATATTGTAGACGTTAACAGAAGTGTTAGTTGTTAACAATTATTTTTACGCTTCGCGTTAATAAATGTGTTCGCTGTTAACAAATATTGTAGACGTTAACAGAAGTGTTAACTGTTAACAATTATTTTTACGCTTCGCGGAAATAAATGTGTTGGTTGTTAACAAATATTGTAGACGTTAACAGAAGTGTTATATGGTAACAAATGTTTTTACGCTTCGTGTTAATGAGAGGAAAGAGAAAGGGCATTCTCGGCATTTTCTTGCCAAATGGTTGTGTCAGTGTCCCTCATGTCTAATCAATGGTATTTTGCTAATTTGAGCTTCAAATATGGGTAGTTCACCAAATCACTCTTTTCAAAATACATATATATATATATTTATATCAATATTTAATTATGAAAATTTTAGTTTTACGAAAATCTGATTCAAAAGCTCTCCGTAGAGAAATTTAAGATTGAGTTTCCCGTAAATTTAAAATTTCATAACTAAGAGCATCTCCAAAAAAGAAATCTATTTTGAAGTTTCTCAAACTCTATATTTGAAGTTTCAAAGTGTTCTTCTCCAAAAGCAAAACTTCAAAACTAACTTCAAAATTATTTGTATTTTACACTATGGTCCTTATATTTATTTTAGTTAATGAAAATTCATAAAACTTTTATAAATAACTAACACATATATAAAAAATTACAACAATATTAATTAATAAAACTTTAAATTAAAATATAAAACTAGAAATAGAAATACATAATTAAATATTAAACTACAAATAAAATACCACATTATTCCATAAGATTATTTCCGTAATGCTCACATATTTCAGTATATTTTATAATATTCTTGTTGTCTAATTCTACTTTTAAAATAATATAAAACTTATTTTAATTTTTTAAAATTTTATGGGTAAAGTTTAATTTATAGATTTGAATTTGAATATTTGTGAGATAATTTTTTTAAAGATTAAAATGATAAATAAGAAAATACTTAAAAATAATAAATAAGATATGTAAATGTAAGGACCAAATTGCAAATAAAAAGATGAAATTTCAAATTTGAAGTTTTAAAGTTTCGTTTTAGAGAGCCAAAAACTCTATATTTGAAGTTATAGAATATCTTTTGGAGATGCTCTAAATATTAATATAAATATATACATACACATATATGTATTTTGAAAATTCTAAAGTTAAAACTTTCCATTTGAGGTGCTCTTAATCGTACAAAATTATAGAGATCTAAAAATTCGGCTTTTGTGCTATTCCAGAACCATTCTTTTTCTCTCGTTGGTCGGTACCAGTTTGTTGTCACAATTTATTTTCTTACTGACCATGAGATTCATTATAAGCTATACGTGTCGATGACAGCGTAAGCATGGAGTGCGAGTTCGTTTATCATGCTGTAACAAAAAGAAAAATAGGGTTTAATTAGTTGTTACTTGAATCTGATATTGATAAGTCAATGAGACAAATCTAGAAAGATGATGCGGTGTTACCACTGTCGAGGTGGGTGGGGGAGGTGGGGGTCATATGTTCATTAGTGTGATGCGGTGTTTACACTGACGAGGGGGTCATATATCGTTACTGTTTTTTTAACAGCATTTATTGTTCTTTTACATTATAGGTCTCGGTTGATAGTACTATAAGACTATCCTTGTCGGCAAATTATCTCAACAGCATCTCTAATGAGGTTTTCAAACCAAAATAATAATAATAATAATAATAATAATAATAATAATAATTTAATAAATTTAAGTTAAAGTTATGAAATGAAGTTTTAAAGATGGAGTTTAAAATTAAAAAAAAATATTTAAATAAAAAAAATATTTTAATTATTTTTTATAAAATTTATTTTTGTGATAAAAACTTTTAAAAAAATCTATTTGAGAAATTTTCCTATTTAGTTATTTAACTAAACTTTATTACAACCGCATCTCAGATGAAATTATAATACATGGACTATTTTTATTAACTATAGTTTATACAAGACCAAGCAATTAATAGTATGAAAAAACTTGGAAGAGCTAGTTAAAACGAAATAGTGATACTGTCATTATCCAATATAGCTTTAAATAATAGATTTATTGAGAATAAATGTTAGAATATCTGACAGAACAGAGAGGCAATACGTTTTAGTTTTTACAGATGGATTCTCAGTGCCATGTTGATGGCAGGACCAATTGGGAAACCTTTCGACCACATATACGAACCCGTATTAGGTATTTCTATAAAATGCTCTTTAATCTTTGTATTCAAAAGGATCTGTCCTACACTACAATTTTTTCGCTCTTTAAAATACTCTTTGGGTCTAGAGGACAAAACTCAATAGTGGTTTTATCCAGTAAAAGATTTTTTAATTAAGACTCGGTCAGTAAAGTTTGGCTCTGACTGTGCTTTCAAGTTTGAGTTACGCTGTTAGTATCTGACCTTAATTGGTAAAGACCATAGCGGGATTATCACGGCGGTTAGGTCCGCACGAGCCACACTCTTTGGAATGGCTGCCCAAACCTGTCTCGCTCTATGTAAAGCTTTTGCAGGTCGGATCTGATCTTCTATTGCCTTGAATGCACCATCTAAACTATATGATCAATACTCTTTGTGGATGCAAGTTCAAATTAAAATCTAAATGGCTCTGTAGATCGAAGAAGAGAAGCTCCAGAGGCAACTGTCCAGAGGTGGACCAAAAGAAAACAACTTATAAAAAAAATGAATTAAATTCAAAAATTTATTATAAATACAAAATCTGTTAAATCTATATGTGGCATGCATGTACGAAGGAGATTACGAAAACACAATCGCTGAAGAACCATCACCAGAGATCCATCAGTTCTTCGGTGAAAATTGAACTCACAAACCTCCACTGGTGCAGATCGAAAACGCATGTGAGATTGAAAGAATCGTCGAACACCTAATCGATGTCACCGAAGTTCCATAGTTTGTCGGTGAAGATCGAAACCGAATCGTCATCCTCATTCACTCTCTCGTTCTTTTTTTCTATTTTCAAGTGAAAGAAGCTTTAGGTTATGCGGATCTTCATTATCTCGCGGTCCATTGGTTGCTCATTTTGTCGAATATCCAATACCACAAAGACTTATCCCACGAAGCCCACTTTATTTTTTGGATTTACTAAACTCCAACCAAAAACCTTCCACAATAATCTTTTATGGACTATGTCGCGGTCCAGGTCGACATTGCCATCTCTAATCATTAGTCCTTTTTGTTTTAAGTTGGAAAGTAGAAAACAATTTAGCATAAAATATATTAAATTCATCTGCCCGTTTTATAGAAACAACATTTTTTCTCATTAATGTATTAAATTCACAATTGGCTAAAATATAAAAATATACTGATCACTTTATGTAGTATAATAAACTCATTGGTCTTACCTTGCTTGTATACATTTTCCACTTAAAACGGCAAAGTCCACATACTAATTGTTTTGGCCTAAAACTTGTCAATAAATCACTTAATTAAAAAAATCAAGTGTTTTCTAGAAGAAAAAGATATAAAGCATATGCCTATAATTCAAAAAAAAAACCCATAAACCCATGCTTAAACCGTTAATTAAATACTATCAACCAAACAAATCCCAAAAATCTAAAGGCTGCTGAACTTTTGCCATGCTCCATGTTTTTAGTCTTTGTTCTTCAACTTTTTATTTTATTTTTACTATTTATACTAATTTAGTTTAGTTATTTCTGTTGGGGAAAGCCGCGGGAAAGAGAAAGGTGTTGTATGAAGAAAAAAAAGAGAGGAAATTGTTGCTGTTTTCACAAGGACGACCTCGTCTTCCTCTCTCCTCCTCCATATTACAATCTCATTTCCTTTTTTCCCAGATCATCTTCATCATCTGCTCGTACAGGAACCAGGATCATCTGTTCTAATATCCATAATGGCAACGGTAAGAATAATATACATCTCCTTGTCTTAAAAATTTCACATCTTGATACAATCTCTGTTCTTATCTTGAAAAAAAGTCTCAAACTTTGGCTTATCAAGAGAGGCTATTATCATTTTTGTGATGAACAATTCTTTTTTTTATAACCTCGAGTATCCGGTGGACCGAGACCTAACCGACTAGTTCCTTCTGATGAACAAATCTGGTTTTATCTTTTATTTTGGAGGTGTGCAGGGAAATAGAGGAAGACAATTGCCAAAGTTTGGGGAATGGGACGCGAGTAATAATCCAGGCGCCGCCCAAGGATTCACCGTCATTTTCAACAATGCTCGTGACGACAAGAAGACCAAGAAAACAGCTGTTGCAGGACCTGAGAGTCTTGTTACACCTCCAATAAACAATGAGCCTCAACAGAAAAACAACAATCATCATAACCATCAGAACAAAAGCCATCATAATAAACGTAATTCTCATATCCCACGAGAAAAGGTACGTTCCAGATAGTAGATACATACCCCACAAAACCTAATATTGTAAAAGAGTAGAATACTTATAAGGTTCGTATATGTTTGCAGAAGAAATGGCTTTGCTTCCGTTAAAATCTGGTCCGGTGAGCGGAGTAGTATTCAATCTTTGTTCATTATAAGATGTTGTTGCAAACTTATTCTTCTTCGTTGAGTTTCTCTATTCAACTTTGCTTTGGCCACATTTGTGTACATAAATTAATATACGTTGTTCTTGCTGCTTCTTGCTTTTATTATATTAAAAGATTTGAGACATGTCATACATCAAAAACGATAGGTTACATGATTACTTGAGACTTACGAGCTTCAAAACCATGGCAAAGAAACAAAGCATTCACTGTCCTTGTTCGAAACTAAATGAAAATTTCAGCAGCTGGCAGAGCAAATCTGTCCAAGGATTCAGCTCCCATCACCAAGGACGAATCTGATCACAGCCGGGTGAAACATTGGTTTTGTCGCCCAAAAACTTTTAAAGTTTTTTACATAGGATTAAGCCTCTAAATTGCGAAAAAAGTTTTTATAATTTTTTAAAAGAAAATATTTAGGGCCCTCCATAATTCAGATCCGGCCCTGTCCATCACATACAATATGAACTATTTTAGAGAAACAATTCAGGAATAAGGTTTAACACGAGTAAACAACCAATGAAAGAAACGTGCAGGCTCCATTTGTCTACATAGATATTGTTTGGAGAGTATCTAAACGTTTTTGTAATGAAAAGTCAAACCCACAATAGAGACAAAAGGAATCAGTTTTATGTAAGCTTCCAAAGGTCGGAGTCAATTCCAATCGTCATTTAATTTTTGAAGTAAATATATTCCGATATATTTTGGACATTGTAATAATCATACAAACGAGTATCTATTTATAGAGTATGAAAAATTACGATGGAAAACTTAAAATAATAAATTAATTTGTTATAATAATTGATGTCAGATAATTAGGATGGAAAACAAAATTTCAAATATCCAATAGAAAATAGACACATAACTTTGTAGAATCCATATTTTTTGTTTACAACAGGTTGAATTCATTCAATGCATGATTGTTTATGTTTTTCAACACCTTATGGGTATTGATTAAACAGCTGAATAAAATATTTAACAAGTCCATTGCATATGCCATATGGTCTTACATAAACTTGAAACCTTCAATCTCAAACATCTCATTGCTAGTACAACTTTCAAACAAAGAAACATTCTTATTTGTAAACATAACATAATAGAAAGCATTCATTATATAGAATGCATGCCTTCTCAAGTAGCAGGAGACGCAGTGACATAAAGAGGGTTCATGCGGCGAATCACAGCACCAACTGATTCAGGAGGATCGGTCTTAGTCAGATCTTCAGTAGATTTCCAATCAAACCCAAGCATTAAGTTAGCCAAAGCCACCTCATTCAACACCACAGCAAACGATGTTCCGGGGCACATCCTTCTCCCTGCTCCAAACGGAATCAGCTCAAAATCCTGACCTCGGAAATCAGCAGACGAGTTCAAATGCCTCTCTGGTTTGAACTCGTCTGCATCTGGTCCCCACGTTGCAACCTCTCTGCCGACCGCAAAAAGATTGATCATAACCTGCGTACCGGCGGGTATGTGGTGACCTCTTAAAGTGACATCTTCTGTTGATATGTGCGGAACCATCAATGGAACCGGAGGATGTAGCCTGAGTGTCTCTTTGATCACAGCCCTTAAGTAGTCCATGTCTTGAATGTTTTCTTCTGATACACTTGTTTTCCCCTTACAAACGGTACGGACTTCTTCTTGAAGTCTTTTCAGAGTCTTTGGGTTCTTTAGAAGCTCTTGCATCTCCCATTCCAAAAGTGTGGAGGAAGTGTCTGTACCACCAACAAAAGCGTCCTGAAAAGTGAAAACCAAAACAAGAGATGTGAAAATCAGCTAGAAAATTGGTTATATAAGAACTAATTATTTGATCTAAACTCGATTACCAAGATGATAGCCTTTATGCTCATCCGGCTGACCTCAAACCCCACACTCTTGTTTCTCTGAACGCCGAGTAAAACATCAGCAAAATCAGCCTTATCACCGGCTCCATCTTCATGATCCTGAACAATTTTCTCCAAGAGCTCATCAAAATCCTTTGCCGTCTTTTCGAGTTTTCCCTCCAAACCGCAAATCCAATCAATCCAGGCAAGCGCAGGTACATAACTCCCGAGAGTGAACGTACCCAATTGCCTCATAAGCCTATCTATCAACTCTTTAAAATCCGTTCCAGCACCATACTTTTGTCCCAAAGCAACTCTACATATAACATCGTTAGTTAAAGTAGTCGTGATCTTGCTTATATTCATAGGTGAAGAACCGTGTTTCCGGACCGTTTCCATCATCAGACTGATCTCTTCTTGTCTCACTTCTCGAAAGGTCCGTACCATTTTGTTGCTGAGGAGATGGATGACACTCACACTCTTCATCTGTCTCCAATACTCTCCGTAAGGAGCTGATGCCATGTTACGGCTCCCGTAAAGGAGCTTGTCATAGATTTTGGAGTGTGGACGGCTTGCGAAGACGCGATCATGCGTCTTCAAAACGTCTTTAGAAGCCTCAGCGGAAGAGGCTACAAGAACGGGGACAGTGCCGAAGTGGAGGAGCATGAGGTCACCATAACGTTTGCTGAGGGAGAGTAGTGATCGGTGAGGATGGTTGCCGAGCTGATGCATGTTTCCGATCAGCGGAAGGCCCGGTGGTGATGGGAATGTGTTGCTTTTCTTCCATGTAGTCTGTTTTATGAAGAAGAGAATGGTTATGAAAAATATCATGCACAAGAGAAGTATCATGATCATATTTTGTGAATTTGGATTCTTCAAGTGTTTCTCGTGATCTTTGTGTTCTTCTTGTGGACTGAATATATAAGCCAAGTTTCTATACGTTACGTTACTACTGTCCACTCAAATTTTCTTCTATTTGGACATTGGAAAATAAATAATTCTTTCAAAATCTATGTATAAAAGCTAAGGGGAATCTCTCAATATAGTATGACACCTAAGAAAATAACAATTAGATTGACACGATAACTTTTTGCTATATCAATATTAAAAAAAAATGTATTTGACCAAACAAAAGAAAAAATAATATATTTTACTCTATAATGTTTCAAATAACTTATTTGTTATATTTTTATAGTAATCACAAGGTCAGCATAAAATATTTACTTCCTATTAGATATATAATTTATCTGCACATAAAGATAATATATACAACAAATAATCTTTGACCATACAAAACAAATCTTTCAATTTTATAATGTTTTAGTTACCTTGCTAATACTCAGATCGTTATCTTATTTCTAGTTTTTTATACTTTAAATCGTTTGGTACGTACCATAGTTAAAGTTGACTAATTACAGTATAAAAATATAAATTAGTATTAAATAATTTAATAATTAATATAATAAGTTAATATTTTTTTAAAAAAAATTCAAGTTCTACTAATTTAATGTAACATAGTTTGATAAAATAATAAGTTCTTAAATCTTAAAATATACATTACAAAAAAATGTGAACATTGTGACCAAATTTAATGTTTTCATACACTAGTTTCAAAAATATTCCAACTAGACATAATTTTCACCCAAGATTTCCGCTAACGTGCACACATGCTTTAACAGTTACAAAAAAAGTTCTCATTCTCCTCTTTAAATATATTTTTTTTCCTTTCATTCACTCGATACTTTTTCATTGAAAATCAACATCAAAAGTCTCCCAAAATAAATTCGAGAGTTGTAGATTACTTAGTTTGCAGAGATTTCACAAGTGATTTTATCTTCAATGATTTTATGTTGGGACTCGTTAACTCAGGGGTCTTGGTTCTCAATTTAAACTCAAATTTAATATTTTCATCCATTAATTTTAAATTTTAAATCTTAAATCTAAATTCCAAACACCATACTCAAAACTCCAATTTTAAGCATAAAAATTAAACCTTAAACTTTATGTAATAAATTAGAAATCTATCCTATTAAAAGTGAAGTACAAATTTAAAATAACCCTGACTTTTTTCTCTTATTTACGGAAGAATGCCATTGGCAATAAAACACTGTCGTTTCTCTTATTAATTACATTATGCATGCCACTTTTAATAACACAGTTGTTTTTACATAACCAGTTTAATTAATTTGACATGCTTTGACCATCGGTTTCGTGATACTGTTTTTTTTTCCTTTTTGAATGAAAAGTGCTATTGTTACCTGCCAATGCCAGAAGATACAATGTTTATTTGACTATGTTATAAACAGTAAACCACACACCATTTATCATTGTATCTGAACTGTTAATAATCTATGTACTGTTTTTGGTTATACACGATTTATATGGTTGTGTTTATTCAGTGATTGTTTGGAACAATCATAGATTATATGTGATTGATTATATCCATGATTTTTGATGCACAATTATAAAAAAATATAAAAATAATTCAAATATTTGGATGCACAATCATGAATTTTTTTTTAAAATTTTTTTCATAAAGTCATAACATTCCAAAAACGTTTCCACTTTCTACTCAATTATCATAACTATTACTCTAAATTCTAGCAACTAACACAATCAACCAAATAGTCTTCCAAATCAACACAATCACGTATGGCTAACCACCAAAACAAATATTCTTTAATTTTTGAAATAAAAGCATTTCCTATGTTTTTTCTCATTAATCATAACCATTACCATATCAGTTGCAACTAACACAGTCAAACAAATCTATTCATAAACTTGATATTCACGCGCCCATAATTAAACAAATCTAGAGTATAACTTAAGAAAACACCCAAACTAAATTGAGATAGTTTACCTTAAATAGCATGGTAGAAACCGGAATGAACCATAATTAACGTGATTCCTCCAAGCTAATACCTTGGTTTGTGTTGCTCTATAACTTAATATGTACCCAGTTATTTTAAACTATGTGAACAACTATCTATATTATTAAAACTGAAGTATATTTGGGAATTGTTTGAAAACATAAATACCAGTATAAATGAAATTATTTGGAAACTTAAATAGTAAAATAACTTTCTTTCAACAAGTTATTACATTAAGTGTTTTTCATTTTTCATTTAGCTTATTAATTTTATTAGTTATATTACCTTAACAATACATCACATTATTAACTATAATAATGGTGCAGATTTTTTCTTTATTAGTTAATCAACAATAACTTAGTTATTGTGCTAATTATAAAAGTAATAAAATAATTAAATTTTGTATATGACTAAAAGTTCGGTTTAGTTTGTTTTACTAAAACTTTTTTTTTATTTTAGTGTCAATGAAAAATTATGAAACCAAACACATAATTCATCGACATATTTGTATGAATAATATAATAACTTAAATCAAAATAATAATAATATATTACATTTATCGTTAGTTAATTTTTGACTCCTGATAACTATTTTATTAAATAATTCTTTTTTCTATTTCACTTAATTAGCCAAACACATAGAAATAGTCATTCTCATTAGTTTACAGAATTAATCAGGTATGAACATTGGGTACCCATTCATGTACGGGTTGTTTTTATTGGGTATTATTTTTTGAGGGTTTTGAAATTAGACGTCATTTGGATATTATAATTTATGTGTGGGTTTCGAGTTGGGTACTCTCGGATCTGAATGAGTGCGGTTCTGATGCATAGTATCCTAAAATATCCAAATAACCAATGTATTTGAAACATATTCGGATATTTATATTAAAAATAACCATATTACATGACTCGGTCCGCGGCTTTTAAATATAATTAGTTATATGGCGACACATTTAAAATATATAATACTAATTATGAAAAACAAATATCAATATATAAAAACTTAAGAACTAATATCCGCGCGGGCGCGCGGGTCAAACTCTAGTATATACCTAAAACTAATGTCCAATACATATACAAAATTATAGTTTTAGAATATTAGTCTCATACCTTAAATCTACACTTCAATCCTACTGTCCATACTCCAAACCTTCCGATTTGTTTGATGTTCCTTTTTTACATTGCGGGTTCAGTAAGTTCTTGCTTGTTTCTAATAAATGCATGATCAGCCGTGACGACAATTGAAAGGGGACTATCACATCCAGTTGTACAGAACAAAAAATCAAGCAAGCTCACTTGTTGTTCTTAATTAGTTATAGAGACTCAAAACCTTAAACCTTAAACATCTCTTTACTAGTACAACTTTCAAATGAAAAAAATCGATTTGTAAACATAACATAATAGTAGGCATGTAACATATATAATGCCTTAGTCAAGTAGCTGGAGACGCAGTGACGTAGAGAGGGAACATGCGGCGAATCACAACACCGATTGATTCAGGAACATTGGTCTCTGTCTGATCTCCTGCGGACTGCCAATCAAATCCAAGCATTAAGTTAGCCAAAGCCACCTCATTCAACACTGCAGCAAACGATATCCCTGGACACATTCTTCTCCCTGCTCCAAACGGAATCAGCTCAAAATCCTGTCCTAAGAAGTCAACAGAAGAATTTAAATGCCTCTCCGGTTTAAACTCATCCGCGTCTGGTCCCCATGTTTCAACCTCTCTCCCGACCGCATAAAGATTGATCATAACCTGCGTACCGGTCGGTATGTGGTGACCTCGTAGGTTGACATCTTCTGTTGATACGTGAGGAACCGT
Organism: Moricandia arvensis; assembly: GCA_905132765.1. Lineage (NCBI taxonomy): Eukaryota > Viridiplantae > Streptophyta > Magnoliopsida > Brassicales > Brassicaceae > Moricandia > Moricandia arvensis. Next base: position 29,429 of record CAJHQP010001636.1, read on the forward strand.
CATTGGAAATGGAGGATGTAGCCTGAGTGTCTCTTTGATCACAGCTTTTAAGTAGTACATGTCTTGAATGTCATCTTCTGATACACTTGATTTTCCTTTACTAATGGTACGGACTTCTCCTTGAAGTGTTTTCAGACACTCTGGGTGATTTAGAAGCTCTGACATTTCCCATTCCAAAAGTGTGGAGGATGTGTCTGTACCACCCACAAAAGCATCCTGTAAAGTGAAAAACCAAAACAAGAACGATGGTTATATACTTAAAACAATATTGTATGTAAGAACCATTTTTTTTTTAATTCTCCATTACCAAAATGATTGCCTTTATACTCATCCTGCTGACTTCAAATCCAACACTCTTATCTCTCTGAAGGGCGAGTAAAACATCTGCAAAATCAGCCTTATCTCCGTCTCCATCTTCATGATCCTGAACAACTTTCTCCAATATCTCATCAAAATCATTAGCCGTCTTTTCAAGTTTTCCCTCCAAACCGCAAAGCCAATCAATCCATGAGAGCCACGGTACAAAACTGCCGACAGTAAACGTACCTAACTGCCTCACCAGCCTATCTGTCAACTCTTTTAAATCAGTTTCACCACCATACTTCCGTCCCAAAGCAACTCTACATATAACATCGCTCGTACAAGTCATCATGATCTTGCTTAGATTCATAGGCGAAGAACCGTGTTTCCAGATAGTTTCCATCATCAGACTGATCTCTTCTTGTCTCACGTCTCTAAAGGACCGTACCATTTTGTTGCTGAGGAGATGGAGGACACTCAGACTCTTCATCTGTCTCCAATACTCTCCATAAGGTGCTGATGCCAAATTACGGCTCCCATAAAGAAGCTTGTCGTAGATTTTGGAGTGTGGACGGCTTGCGAAGACGCGGTCATGCGTCTTCAAAATGTCTCTAGCCGCGTTCGCGGAAGAGGCTACAAGAACGGGGACAGTGCCAAATTGAAGGAGCATGAGAGGTCCGTAACGCTCGCTGAGGGAGCGTAGTGATTGGTGAGGATATTGGCCTAGCTGATGCATGTTTCCGATCAACGGAAGGCCCGGTGGTGATGGGATTGTGTTGTGTTTCTTCCATGTCGTCTGTTTTATGAAGAAGAGAATGGTAATGAAAAGTATCAAGCACAAGAGAAGTATCATGATCATATTTTGTATATTTGGATTCTTCAAGTGTTCCTCGTGATCTTTATGGACTTAATATATAAGCCAAGTTTTGTATACGTTACGTTACTACTGGCCAGACAAATTTTCTTCTGTTTTTTTTGCGTACATTGGAAAATCATTTGATTCAATATAAATCTCTCAAAATCTGTACATAAAAGCTAAGGGAATCTCTCAATATAGTATGACAACCAAGAGAATAACAATTAGATTGACATATATTTTTTGGCTATTTACAGCTAAATAAAGAAAAATGTCTTTTACTAAACAAAATAAATATTATGTATTACATTATTATATTTAAAATAGAGAAAACGGATAAAAAAATCCCCAACTTACAAAAAGTAAAAGAAAATAACCTTCAACCTCAGTTTAAATCATTTTAATTTCTAACTTCTAAAGTTGGCCAGTTTAAACCTCAAGATTTGGTGACCAAACCGTTTTAGTTACCTAGAAAGTTAATGTTAAATCATTTTAACGTTGACTTTTCATGTATGTATCTGGTATGGTAACAAAAGTTGAATTTTAAAACAAATAATTTTGAAAAATTAGAGACTAAAATGGCTTAAACAGAAATTAATGTTTTTTTTGTTTTTTTAAAAGATCTGAATTGTAATGAACTTCTCTCTTTGAGATAGGAAAACCTAATTGTTTTTACTTATTTATTTCTTCAAAATTTAGTTAATTGCATTTTTCTCTTTCTGTTCATGTTTTTACTTCGTTTTATAATGGATTAAGAAAACAATTTTAGTAACAACAACTATGATTTAGATACATTTATTAGACTAACAGGTAAATGATCTAAGAAAATAGTCGCATATGTATCATATAAAGAGCAAAGTGGTGCATGTATCAAAACGAAACAAAAACATGAACCTTCGTTTGGGCCATTTTTATCTTCAACTTTTAAAATTTATCCATTAACTTTTGTTGACTAAACTGTTTTTCTGATATACAAAAAAATCAACTGGTAAATCAACCGAGAGTTTTTTTTTTCGGATTATAATTGTTCCCACCAATTTACATAGACAAAAATTTTGACCTCCAGCTGACTGTCTAAGGCGGCAAGTCTAACTGCTCTATCTTAACTGGACCAACCTTGTATAAATCCGACCATCACTGTCTGAATCAGCTCATCTCAGTTTGACCAACAATCTTAACCGTTTTGTTTGATTTATAACAATATATGTCCATTCGACTAGTTCAACCATTATGTCATAATCCGACGACTTTTATCTGAATTCAACCATGTCTGAAAATTCCACATTGTCTGGACACTTCTAAAATTTGCAGATTGGACTACTTCAGCAGATACGACTCAAGACAGTTTGTTTAGACCATCGGTTCATCCAATCTGTTTATATCAGAAATTGATTGCACTCTTCTTCCACTACAGTCAGTACATTCAACTTTGGCCAACCAGCATTATCTTATCCAATCTCATCAATTCGTTTAACGGTTTAAGGCGATCAATCTCTGGATTATATTATCTACGTAGAAACACTACAATTTGCCTCTCCACTACGGATGTTATTAAAGGCTCACAAATTCGGGGTTGGCCCAGCTTGGATACATATATTTCGGCCCTCGACCTGTTCGACCCTCCACCTGTTTTGTGTCGTGTAAAGTTTTCGAAAAGCAGTCTTGTTTTTCAAGTGGAGATATAATAAAAACACATAATTATAAGAAACATACATTCTTTAGAGTTTTTTTTCGCTAGAGTTTTTTTCCACTAGAGTTAATGTATTCCAATACATATAATCATTATAAGAAGTTAAAGAAACACACGAATCTTAGCATTAACATTATATCGGGGTCGGGGATCCAAATATTTTCGTAGACCCGTAAATTAGTGGACTCGTAAAAATATATTAGTACATTCCTCAACTTGTTGACTTCATGTTGGTCTAATTATTTTGAAGACTCCAAGCCAGTGCTAAATCCACTTCCATGTAGGAGGGATCTGGTGCCGATTACTCATGAATTAGGATATAGTAGTAAAAAAAATCTTGAAATAGAAAATCTTGATATTCTGATAGAAAATATAAATATATAAGAGTTTAAGTAGTGGATGGTGCAATGGCGCTAAGAGGGAACATGCGGTGAGTGAAACGCAATACGTGCTCGTCCAGCGCACTAATCCTAGAATCGATCATAACACTGCAAAAGTGATAATGAAAAGAGACAAAGAAATGATGAATATAAATTTTGTTTCTATTTAAAATTATTGAGGAGGAAGTAATCTAAGAGAAAACCCTACCAGATAAAGAAACCATTATTCCCCAAGCATCATTTGCTCTTATTTGTTTCCCCACCTCTCTCTCTCTTTCTCTCTCATACAAACACACACACACACTCTCTCTCTCTCTCTCTCCTTTTCTGTTTTGTCAATTGTGAATATTTCACTAAATAAATAATAGTACCGAGTTTCATATACATGATCCTATCTATAAACTATTTTGTGGGATAATTTCTTTTATTGTAACTGGTAATGCAATGAAGCAGAGTGGATGATCGAATCTTGTTTTAGTATCCAAGTGGAACATCACTTCTTTAATCAAACTATGTAGAAACGTCCTCTTCATGCTAGGTTTGTTACTCATAGTTGGGAGTTGGGAACGTTAGAAGGAAGTAGTTAGTAATATGCAACGAGGTAGATAATCGTCCTTTAACCGGGACTTGTGACACAGTAATAATTAATTTGAGGGCAAAAACTCAATATGGTGAAGATATTTGGGTTCATGTTTCGGCCACTGAAAAATTAAAATTTCAGCATAGTCAAAAATAAGTGACCGGTATGTGAGCTAAAAACGTAGACTGTTAATACGTGACTATTCTAAACCCACTTCAGTAGGGATAAGAATATCTCTGTATAATTCAAAAAAAACCCACTTCAGTAGGATAGGCGAACCTTCTTTTCAATAACTTTAATTTAATCTACTACTACTATTCTTTTTCTAGTATTTGTTTTCTTCTCTAAGCTACTTTGGAAACAAAAAAAGCTTTGCGGTGTTGAGAAAAAAAACATAGAGGTATGATGATAACCCCCAAAAGCAATGCAACTGCAACCATTCACACTTACTGCAATTGATTGTTTTTCTTTTGTTCTTTAAATTTTTAAAAATAACTCGTGTAAATAAAAGACAAGATAAGAAACCTTTTGGAACTTTTCACCGAAAAGCATAAGTAATAAACAGCACACTTAATTGACTTCTTACTCTATAATCACGTTAGTATTGCTTTTCAATGACAAAACAAAAAAGTTCAAAAGTGAAAAAAAAAATCCAGAGTCATAGATTGCGGTTATATACGTATATTCAGTATCAGTATATAGTTTTGTTTATGACAATTCATATCATTTTATAACTAAATTGTCCTATTTTTACGTTTTTGTAATGACTCAAGTATAAACAAGTTATGTTTGAAAAATACAGACCATCTATTTCAAGATGATCCATATTCTTAAGAAAACACACGTTAATAAAACATATAATAAATAGATATTTTAATGATTATATTTTTTTCATAAATCTAAACCAATAAAAAATTAACAAGTGCAATTAATTTTTAAATTTTTTGCAATACATTATTATTAGTTGACAAAACATGTATTGAAACTATAAAAATGTATTTTTTAAAATAATTTCTTTAAAACATGTAATATTATGAAACGGAAGAAATACTTATTAGTTAGAGTAAGAAACCTTATATTATTAGCAATTTAGTGATAATAAACCGTTCTTCAACTGAAATGTTTTCGTTCTTCTATTTTCTACCTTTCTTTTTACATCTATTCATTCTAGTATTAAGACGATCATATGTATATGAATCATCACGATTATCAAATAATACTATTACCACATGTGACCCCAAACAAATTACCAACTAGTAATCATTGGATGAAAAAACTATCAGTGACATGACATCATAAATACTCAATACCCATAGTCTCAGGCTACCTATAGTAAGCGGGATTAGTGTCCTAATTTCCGGAAGATAAAGTAACATTAACCTAACTTTTATATTAATTAATCTAAATGTCCATAAAACAATATTTCATTTATTTGAATTATTTACTCACTCCTCCGCACAATCTTTCATATTGTAAAGTGAGACACAGACACAGAGAGCATTTGCAGCCGACAGAAAGAACAATCTTGGTAAAAACACAAAAGCATATGTGCAGGTCTTTGGTTTGCTAAATTTTGTCTGATAAGAAACATCAAAACCAAAAAAAAAGAGAAAGTTGTGATCTGTTTTGTAAAGAAGAGATCAAAATGGGTGTTGTTACTGTTCCTGAGTCTAAGCAAAGTGTTTCTGGCAAAAGATCATTTCGTCCAAGTTCCAGCATCAGACACACTCCTCAATGGTATTAACCTCTCACCTTTCTTTCAGACAAGAAAAGATTCTAACGTTTCATGTTGTGTATGTGTTCCCAGGCCGGTCTCGGATGTTACTAGTGACTTAACCATAGAAGTGGGCTCTGCAAGCTTTTCACTTCACAAGGTAGAATAAAAATTCAAACTAAAACTAAGTGAATGAGAAGACAAAACTTTTTTTTCAGACAAGCTATTGTCTCTGTTTCTTGTTTTCTCAGTTTCCTCTCGTCTCCCGGAGTGGAAGAATCAGGAAACTTCTTCTCGACTCAAAAGACAACAACAAGAACACTTACCACCTCAACCTCCCCGGAGTCCCCGGCGGCTCAGAGGCCTTTGAGCTCGCCGCGAAATTCTGCTACGGCGTTGTCCTCCAGTTCACGTCTTCCAACATAGCCTCCTTGAGATGCGTGGCTCATTACCTGGAGATGACAGAGGAGTTATCAGAGAAGAATCTCGTAGCGAGAACAGAGTCTTACTTAAAAGACTCCGTCTTCAACGACATCTCGAACTCCATCACTGTTCTTCACTCCATAGAGAAGCTATCATCACCTGTAGCTGAAGAGATTAGCCTTGTCGGAAGGCTGGTGAACGCGATCGCTGTAAACGCGTGTAAAGAGCAGCTTGTCTCTGGTTTGCTCAAGCTTGATCAGAAGTTTGAGAGGTTGGCGGCGCCGGAGATGATGGAGAAACCTTCTGATTGGTGGGGAAGGTCTCTGCTTGTCCTCAAGCTAGATTTCTTCCAGAGAGTTGTCTCTGCCATGAAGTCCAAAGGTCTGGATCATGAGATCGTCAGCGAGATACTGATGAGCTACGCTCGTAAGTCGTTACAGATCATCAGAGAACCGAGTCTAGTCAAAGGAAGTGTGGTTCTTGATTCTGATCTGCAGAAGAAACAAAGAGTCATCCTCGAAGTAATTGTTGGTCTGCTTCCGACACAAGCCAACAAAAGCTCCATACCTGTCTCGTTCCTGTCCACTTTGTTGAAGACAGCTATAGGATCGGGAACCTCTGTCTCTTGTAGGTCGGATCTTGAGAGAAGGATAAGCCACAATCTGGACCAAGCGATTCTTGAAGACATCTTGATTCCGGCGAACGTCGGCGGCGGCGCTATGTATGATACTGACTCTGTGCAGAGAATCTTCTCTATGTTCTTGAATCTTGATGAGTGTGAGTACGAAGATGACGATGATGGAGATGTGGTGGAGGAGAGTGAGATGGCTATGTATGATTTCGAAGGGCCTGAGTCTCCGAAACAGAGCTCTATGTTCAAGGTCTCCAAGCTGATGGATAGTTATCTAGCTGAGGTGGCTCTTGACTCGAACCTAGCTCCTATGAAGTTCATAGCTCTTGCTGAGCTTCTCCCTGACCATGCCCGTGTTGTCTGTGATAGCCTTTATCGAGCCATTGATATCTTCCTTAAGGTAAACAAAAAGTTATGAGTATATCTTTGAAGTGAGTTTTGGTTTGAATGTTTTTTGTTGTTGTGGAGTTAGGTTCATCCAAACATGAAAGATACAGAGCGATACCGTCTCTGCAAGACAATAAGCTGTCAGAAACTATCTCAAGACGCAAGCAGCCACGCAGCACAGAACGAGAGGCTTCCTATCCAGATAGCTGTTCAAGTCTTGTTCTACGAACAGACGCGGCTCAAGAACACAATGACCAGTGGTGGTGGTGGATGTGGTTCGAGTCAGAGCCAGTTCTTCTTGTTCCCTGGACAGTTTCCGAACCGTTCAGGGAGCGGGATGGCAAGCGGGGCGATTTCGCCTCGCGACAACTACGCATCTGTGAGAAGAGAGAACAGAGAGCTTAGGCTTGAGGTGGCGAGGATGAGGATGAGGCTGACTGATCTCGAAAAGGATCATGTTTCCATGAAGAGAGAATTCGTGAAGCCGAGCAGGAGAACTCGTTATGGGCTGCTTAGGAAGCTCTCTAGAGGTCTTAACAAGTTGAACGCAATCGTGTGGAGATTTAGAAGAAGCCAAAGTGTTGTTGGTAACGGTAAGCATACGGAGGAGAAGACAAACTCGGAGAAACGCTTCATGTTTCAGAAGAGAAGGTGTCACTCTGTTTCTTGAATATGTAGTTTCTGATGCTTTTGTGGTATTCCTAAAAGGAGTGTGAAGTGTGTGTATGTAAATTTGTAATTTACATATTTTACAGGAAGAGTTCATAATAGTTTTTGGTCTTGTTGGAACAAGATCTTCTGAATCATTTCTTTGAATGAAGCGAGCAGTAGTAACCTTAGAGATGGATCAAGATTCATTATATATATTTACAACGTCAAAGTTAAGTAGTAGATGACGCAAAGGCAGGGAACATGCGACGAATCCCAATACCAATTGCTTCAAGGACATCATTATTATCATCTGTAGATCTCCAATCAAATTGATGCACTAAGTTAGCTAAGACCAACTCAACCAGCACCACAGCGAATGATATTCCTGGACAAATACTTCTCCCTGCACCAAACGGAATCAAATGAAAATCCTGGCCCCGGAAATCAACATTTGAATCTAAATGCCTCTCAGGTCTAAACAGCTCCGCGTCAGGTCCCCATGTTGCAGCCTCTCTCCCTATAGCCCAAGCATTGATCATAACCTGTGTACCACCTGGTATATAGTAATCTCTTAATCTGACATCATGTGTTGATTCATGAGGAACCATCAATGGAAGTGGAGGATATAGCCTCATTGTCTCTTTGATCACAGCTTTTAAGTAGTTCATGTCTTGAATTTCTTCTTCTGACACATTAAGTTTGCCTTTACAAATCCCAAGGACTTCTTCTTGAAGTCTGTTCAGACACTCTGGGTGACGTAGAAGCTCTGTCATTGCCCATTCCATAACCGTGGACGATGTCTCTGTACCACCCACATATATATTCTGAAAAGTTAAAACCACAACAACACACAAGAACAGATATGTACTAGGGATAAAGTATTCCACATCGAAAATTCAATGAGACATTAAATAATATATAGATTGTTAGGTTCAATCCACTTGTCACCAATTAATTTTAAATCGGAAATCCATGGTAAACTCGAATCTAACAATATGAAATAAGCTTATGTACTAAAATTTCATTGAATCCAAATATGTTTTATTACCAAGATGGTTGCCTTTATGCTTATTTGGTCTATTTCAAACCCAATGCTCTTCTCTCTCTGAATCGCTAGCAATACATTGATGAAATCATTCTTATCTCCACCTTCATCTGCATGATCTTGCACAACTCCCTTCAAGAAATCATCAAACTCCTTTCTCGTCTTTTCGATTTTAGCATCCAAACCGGAGATCCAATCAATCCATGCAAGCCATAGTACATAGGTCCCCACACTAAATGACCCTAACAGCGTCTCGAACCTCTCTATCAACCCCTTAAAATCATTATCACCGCTATATTTCCTTCCCAAAGCAACTCTACATATAACATCATTAGTTAAATTTTTGCTAATATCTTGCTTAGATTAATCCGCGAAGACCTTGTTTTCTTCATGTTTTCCATCGCTATTATGATCTCTTCTTTACGTACGTCTCGAAAGGACCGTACCATTTTGTTGCTTAGGAGATGAACGACACACACACTCTTCATTTGTCTCCAATACTCTCCATAAGGAGCTAGGCCCACATCACGCCCGTCGTAGTGCAGCTTTCGGATGATTTTTGAACGTGGACGGCTCGCGAAAACGTGGTCGTGCGTCTTCAAAACATCTCGAGCTGCGTCTGCAGAGGAGACGATGAGAACGGGGACACGGCCAAAGTGAAGGAGCATGAGAGGACCATAAGGTTGGCTGAGAGAGCATAGTGATCGGTGAGGATAGTGGCCGAGCTGATGAAGGTTGCCGATCAATGGAAGTGTCGGTGGTGAGGGTGGTGTGCTGCTTTTGTTTCGTGTTGACTGTTTTTTTATGAAGATAATGGTAACACAAATTATTGACAGTAAAAGAAGTATCATCACCATCATCATCACTCTTGCGTCTCTTGATTCTTGAAAGTCTTCAAGAGTTTTTCTTGTGAATTTGTGTTTTTATTTTGGACTTAGGTATATATAGATAAGCCAAGTTTACCTACCCTAAGTGTTTACTGTCCACGTAAATTGTTTTCTCATCAAGACTAAAAACAACTGCATATATATTTTCCAAAATGTAAAAAGTTTTATGATTATTAAATGTTTGTTTTTTAGAAAGGGAAAATATAAGTCATTGAGAATATCCATATAGAATTTTAATAACCAATCAAAATATAACAAATCATCATATTAGTTTATTATTTTTAAAATACCGGCATTTCCAAAAAATGTTTCAAAAAAAACTGAAAATAAAGATCAAATAAATTACTGACAACAGAAAATTCACTATAAGAATTCACTTAAAATGTTTACTCAATCTGGAAAAAAAAACCAGCTGCTTCTAAAGTTTCTGAAAAATAAAATTATTTAAATTTAAATCACATCAGATATTTAGAATTAAATTTATATTTTATTTAGAACGTTCAGATAAATTTTAAAGCACCAATAAAAAATATGTCAATCGACATCTTAATGTAATACTGGTGGAATATCAAAATTTCCAGGAAAAAAAAAACAATGCTTTCAAATAGTGTAAACTAACAAAGGAAAAAGATCATTAAAATTAAATTGATATTACTTTATAAATTTTAATTCTATAAGTCATTGAGAATATCCAAATAAACTTTACAATGAATTTTGATATCTATATTTCCAAGAAAATTGTTTATTTTTAAAAAAAACTGAAAAGCAGTATCAAATAAGTTAATAAATAGAAAAACCACTAGAAATGAAATATATAATAAGTCTTGATAAAAAATCGATCAACTGAAAAACAGTTTTGAAAATATTTTATAAATAATAGAATAATTACAGAAAATAAGATTATTTAAATTTAAAAGACTCAGTTTAAAATAAAAGCTATATGTTATTGAGATATTTTAGCTATTTTAAAACACTAATTAAAATATGACAAATTAACATCTTGTTTAATATTTATATTATATCAAAACTTCCAAAAATATTTTTTTCAAAATAAATGAAAATTTAACTTAATATTAAAACCCCATTCAAAATATGTCAAATGACATCTTAATTTAATATATATATATATATATATATATATATATATATAATATCAAAATTTCTATAACATGAATTTTTTCAAAATAAATGAAAATTCATATTAAATAATATAAACCAACAATTGAGAAAATTATTAAAAATAATTTAATCTATATTATATAAAATTTGAGGTTATAAATTAATGAGAATATCCACGTGTAATTTAAAACCATTAATCAAATATGATAATTCATAATTTTAATTTGCATCTGCACCCCACGTTGCAGCCTCTCTCCAAGTGGCCTAGCATTGATCATAACCAGTGTATCGGCTGGTAAAAAGTAATCTATTAATCTGACATCATATGTTGATTTAAGGAAAACATGGAAGTGGAGGATATAGCCTCATTGTCTCTTTGGTCACAGCTTTTATGTCTTGAATTTCTTCTAGTGACACATTAGATTTGCCTTTACAATTCCACAGACTTGTTCTTGAAGTGTGTTCAGACACTCCAGGTGACGTAGAAGCTCTGCCTTTTCCCATTCTATAATTGTGAATGATGTGTCCTTATCACCCACAAAAATATTATGAAATAGAAAACAAAAACAAGACATATGAACTAAGGTTATTCACTAAAACTTTTGTTTGTTATTGTGTGGTGCACTACGTACATGCTTGTTTGGTGTGGTGCATTAAGCCCCGTGTTTGTTCATGTTATGGATAGACTCTCATGGTTGAAATTCTATAACTGAGTTAATGATTTTGCATGTTTAGCAAACTTCATTAAGTGACTCTTTTTTATTCAGTAAGTGGATGAAAGTGTCTTCCGGAAGATGGAAGAGTATGACAGTCGATTGAAGAAACATTATAACTTGTTGTTATGTTTAAGTTTGATTTTAAATAAGTACACTAACATGGATGTTGTTTTGGGATGTCATTGTGATACTAAATAATATTCATGTGAGTCAGGAAAGTTATGAAAAATAATATCAGTTCTCTGCTTTTCTTTCTCCTTCGAATCTTGCTTCCTTACTTTTTTCTTCTTCTTCTTATGTTTTGTCAACTCATGTGATTATTTTCTTTTTGGGTATCAAGATCTATGTAGAAGGTTAGACTAATCTTCAGTTAAAAATGCACTCTACATATAAAACTATTTTTTTAATCAGAAAAATGGAGTACATAGCTTTATAGATGTCTATGAACAATATGATTTACTGCACGGATCAAATTTGAAATGTGTTAACATTTCAAATCCATCACCGTACTATTCAAGCACGAGATCTCAGACGAATAATTCCTTTGACTTAGCCCCAAATTTTAGCCAGTCCTTGAACTTAACACTAAGTTTATTAGTCTATATATTTATCTATTACATATAGTTAATTATTAGATCTAATTGTATTTTTTGTTATTAAGTATAATTTAATAGATTTTATTATTTTAAACAATTATTTAAATATTTAATATTTTTGAATTCAATAAATTTTTTTTTGAGATTAGCTATCACCAGCACTATCCTTCTAATAATGTGTATAAAGTTATAAACATAGCGAGTGTACAAAAAAAATGTGAGATTACAAATATTATAATTATTTTTATGATATATTTATCCTCTTATGAGTTGCTACAAAAAAATTATCCTCTTATTTTTCTCATTCCTATAGTCTCCATCCTGCAATTTCTCCATATAAAAGATGTCAGATTTTCTATAAACACAACATAGTAAGATACTAGTACGGTTATTTCAAATGCAAGTTTTTAAGTTTGTATTTATATTTACTTGTAGAAATATTCTTTTCTAAAATCAATAGATTTTTAATCATTAATGATTGCATATAAATAAAAAAACATCCATGACTGTTATGCACATACTCCTCCGTTTCAATTTAAGTATCGTTGTAGAGTAAAATTTTTGTTTCAAAATAAATGTTGTTTTATGATTTCAATGCAAAATTTATTAAATTTTTATGTTATTCTATTTTTCTATTAGTTGAAATGTAATTAGGTTTATAGGTAATAATGTTTTTATTTTGAAAATATGTTAAATTAAATGTTTTCTTAATTTATGTGCAAAAACTTAAAACGACAATTAAAATGAAACGGATGTAGTAACATTTATGTGAGTTTTTAAAAATGTTTGATAGAAAAAATCTCTTATAAAAATCTTAAAAACAATCAGAACAGTTTCTTTTTAATCTCTTATCATAACAGTTTGACAAGTAACAATTTCAAACACGAACTGACGAACACACTCAACAAAAAGGTAATCAAACTCGATAAATTAAAGGAGGAGACTATTACTTTGATGATTGAGATGAAAGAGTAGGTGGATGACATTTGAGCTCACATTTGTCTTCGCAGGATACTGGATGTTGGAAGAAAAATCCGCACATGAACAAACATTTGTCCATACATGAAAGTCCTTCTACTTTTCCTTCCATGTTCACAATTATAATTGTCGCCATCATCATCAATAGAATGAATTTCTTTAAATTCATCTTTCTAAAACTTCTTGTTGTGTGCATAAAAGATTATTAAGCAGTCTGTATGTATATATATACACATAAGAAAAGATATGGTTTTAGTCAAAAAAAAAAGATATGGTCTTAATTATGTTAAAAATATATGGTCTTTATTAACTTTATTGCTTTGACCGAATTTCTTTTATATACTACCTTCTTTGCATATGCAAAAAGTGACTGATTTACTTACATTTGTAACGTATATGCATTTAATAAGAAACCGTATAAGGATATCTAAATATGAGAACTTAGGAGTAATTTTTTGGATCAGGAATTTGAGAATTTGTATACATAATAAATTCAATGAAACATGAGATTTGCAAAATTATTATAAATATTAAAGTGATTAGAAAGTACATTAACCATTTATAAATTATTTAAATAATAACAATTATTCTTTAAATATTATTTTAATAATTTATTATTCTATAAAATATATAGAAAACGTAAAAAATTAATTCCACGTAGTCCTTTTATTTTTCTCCTATCAAAAATATTTTTAGTGATGAAGTACAAATATACAAGTTTATTTTTTTTAAATCATATTCTCTCGTAAGAAGTGATATTTTTATTCATTGGTTTTAATAATAACTATCATCCGAATTTATTTAGTAGATTTTATCGACTAAATCCACATTTTTGAGATTTTGAAAGAAAAGTATATAGATGATTAAAACAATAAAATTAAAAATGATATACTCTCGAATCCCTAATCCGAGATAAACTACCTTTTTATTCATATTAGGTATGTGCCCGCGCTACGCGCGGGTTGTCTGTCTATTTATCCAATTTTAATTTCAAAGTTATGTTGTATACATATATATATATATATATATTAATTGAAATGTATTTGTGATTCAAGGTGAAACGGAATTATCAATTGTTAAAAAAAAAGGTAGATAGATGACTTATTTTTTGTGTGAATAAAGCATATTTTTTTATTGATGTTTTTTTTTTAATTTGACATAGGCTTTTTTTTGTGATATACAATAGTTTAAAATTTTTAGCTATACGTGAAATTGTGGAGTATTTTTTTTTGATTCATGCTGATGATATTATCTATTAGGTTTAGTAGTTAAGATATATTGGAAGGAAATTGTGAATTGTATATAATAGCCTTGGCATTTGACGTTTAAATTTAATTATTTAGTTTTATTTTACATTTGATTTTTTTTATTGTTATGACAAAGTAATGGTGAGAATGTAAAATATATATATGGGGATATTTTCTTTTGTTTTAAAATTAAAACCAAAGAAGAAAACAATATATGAAAGAAACTGAAATTTAAACATAATAACCCATATTAATTAAGCTGAAATCATATATTATTTTTCCTATATACCGAACAACTTATGGTTGTACGAAACCACTCATCAATGCAAGGAAAATGGAAATTATGGCCGCATGTAAGAGAGTAAATATTGTTTACATAGTCGTAATTCTCGAGGCATATAACATACCGTTTTTTTCTCTTTTGTAGTTGGAGGCCTATTAGTGTCATCTAGATTCGTGATGATTAGATCGACGTCGAGTCTTGCAGACGTGTTTTGGTTGTAGTCTTTGATGGTTAGAGTAACTTGAAGATCATTAGCTAAGATATTGTTGTTCCTTCTTAGTAAATTCATCACGTATTGGTTAGTCTCATGAATAAGGAATGTCGACTCGTGGTGGTGAATGTCATGATATGTTAACATGAATTCCATGTTCTCAGTTGTGGAATTATTAAAATTACCTTGATTGTCAATAATAAATGGTAGGTGAAAATCAATGGCAGATTGTTGTGTGGCATGTGGACGTAGACATGGAGTGTTTGTTGTGGATTTGCTCCTAGAGATCTTGTTTGCTGTGAGAATTGATGAGAGAGAAGTGGGTCATTATTCATGTTTGTGTTCTTTGCCAATATAATGCTAGTGATGTGTTTTATAGATGGTGACTATTTGTGGTTTATTTTTCTTAACTACTTTTTACGTTTGTTCGTAAAGACCATTTATTCAAGGGCGTTATAACGTGAAGTTAATGATTTGTTATTAATTTATTGTTTTGTTTCTGTTGACTTGTTACATTTTATGAAGACTATGTTAATTATATTTCATCTCGCTGGTGGATCTATTATATGTTGTGTGTATTTTAATGAAATTTTTATAATGTACTTTTTTATATAATAAAGTGGATTTTTTTTCCTGGAAAAAATTACATCTGGATTTTCAAATTTTTCACTCACGAAAGTCTTCGTACATAATATATGGACCAGTTGTTGGGTCTTATGTTTGGTTATTATGTATAGTTTAGGCTCATATGTATTTACGGACATCGTCATTAGTAGCTTGAGATGAACATGATGCCTCAACTGAAAACAACTCTTTATTGAATTGTTTCCTTTTCAGCTCATCCATCATATCCTTTTGTATTTCGTATACCCAGTGAAATTCCAAAACCTAATTAAAGACCAAACATATAATCAACCAAAAGCTGAACAAAGCCAAAGAACTAAGAAAGTTAACAGAGAAAATAATCTACTAACTAACATGTGCCTTAAAAACAGCTTCGTGTAAGTGTATGTTACTTTTGTTTCAGACATTTTAGATTGGATACTAAATGTTTAGTTGATGCTTGGAACTTGTCTAAATAGTTATGTAACTGAATATATGTATATCAATGTATGTACATGATTTTTGTAAGAGCCAATAATTATATTTAAATCAAAGTCGAAGTAAGGAAGTAGACTTATACCACATAAGTCTATATATAAATATCTTTTTTGGAAAATAGATTTTCACATCTACTTGTAATAATAACATTTGATGCAAATGTAGTCGAGATTTTTAATGTGTCAGTTAGGTGGGAGTTTGTTGTCGTGAAACTTTTTTGTAATTGTTGTTGTAACCTCAATAACTTGGGATAGGCATGCGGATTCAATTAGTCTGAGTTACGGTTCGGGTTCGCTTCAGATTTAATTCAATTAAGTCTTACTAAATTAACCCAAATAAAATTTAGTTCGGTACTCTGTTAGTTTTTAAATTCATTCCAAACTTTTTTTTATTTTGGTTAGATTTGGTTTAAATTTTGTTAAAATTTTGAATAAATTTGGTTAATTTCGCTTCGTTAGGTTATTTAAATTCGAAATTTGATTAGTAGGGTTAGTTCGGTTTAGATTTTTTTGG
Source organism: Moricandia arvensis (assembly GCA_905132765.1). Lineage (NCBI taxonomy): Eukaryota > Viridiplantae > Streptophyta > Magnoliopsida > Brassicales > Brassicaceae > Moricandia > Moricandia arvensis. Next base: position 45,737 of record CAJHQP010001636.1, read on the forward strand.
TTATTTAAAAAAAAACTGAAGTAACTGAATGTCTAGAATAGGTCTTGACATTCGGGTCTTCGGGTGGGGTTCAGATCGGTTCATGACGGATCTGGATCCTTTGGGTATATAAAAATCGGATTTAATAGGTACTTGCGACTTTTCGGTTAGGTTTCAGATCGGTTTTTACGGGTTTAAGTCATTAAGGTTCAAAAATCAAAAACCTATTGAAAAACTTAATTTCGGATACTAACGGGTACGGTTCTAAATTTTTAGTTATTTTTGGTTAAATTCTTCGATTTTTAGGTGTTTTAGATAAAATTTAACTTATAACCTAATTTTTTACCCAATATTTTCAACATAAGCCAGTGAAAGAAACAGAAATAACCAACAATAAACCAAAAAATTATTAAAATAAAAGTTATTAAATCATTGGATAAAAAACAAAACAATATAAACCGAGAACACAAAGTTTACAAATATAAACAACATTATATAACTCAAATCAGTTATATTAGTTTTAACATGTTTCTTCTATAAAGAATTTTATAATCAATTATAAACTGAGCAAAGAAATAAACTTTATTAGAGATACAATTATACGAAAGAATACTTAAATCTATTGTTATTGTTCTAAATTACTAAAGCCTACCAATTTTTTTTTTTTGAAAAGCTCAAGCCCAAACATAAAACAAAACCCAATCCAAAATATCTTTCAACAAATAATATCATGACAAGTGTCATTTTTCCCCAAAGAGAGAAAAAAACTCTACTTTATTATATAAGATAATATTTTTTGAGATTATTATGTTGATAGTCAATTGGAGAAACTTTTCTATACATATATATATACGCATTTACAATAAATGGTTTGAAAAACAGTACTTGTGTATTTTAATCTTATAGTAGTATTTCACACCCAACTTATAAGTATAGTATAAAGGTTCTTCATACTTCAATAACACCTCCTTGTGAATAGTTTTACCATGTACATCTTCAACAAAAGGTGTATAAACATAGCACCAATACTAGTAAAATCATCATTGTAAATTGGTGACTACAATAGTAGGCAGACATTATAGGAAATTTCGAACAACAGACTGTTGTCAAAAGTCTACAAAACACCATCAACATCACTCTGCTTTAGTGTATTCCTTTGATGCTGGTGAAAAGGAAACAGAGCTCTACCTTCATTTCTTAGCCTGTTACATGTTAGAATCAGTTTATGAGTTCTCTCTGGAAACTATAGGCTTCCACGTGATCAGCTAACTATTTGTTTTGCTATCCTCTACTTTTGGAAAGTATAGTACCTAAGAAAGGTTACTAAGAACACAACTGTGTATCCAGTACCTTAAGGCGAGCAGAACGGCGAGTGGAAGACGTGGGTGCAGGAGATTGGAGTGGGGAACCGCTAGATCTTTTGGGTCGCCGAACCTTAGATCCATTGTTCTCTGGAGTTGACATGTTCGTATCAGTGGTGATTGACATAGCTGGAGCTGAAGCAGATATGATGGAAGTTTCCTGTTGCAGATTTTCTGAATGTGTTGGCAACTCTGAGAAGTCAAATAAACAAAACACAAGTCTTGGTCAAACCATAGATGTCAGACTTAAGGAGATAAAAGGGTCTAAAGATAAGAGCCAGAGTCAGTATATTTACCAGATATAGCGGCTTTAAGAAACTTATCCCTCATTAAACGAACAAATCCAAAGAGGTCATTGGTTTGATTCAATTCTTGAACCATCTCTTCAATACCATCCAATTGCGGGTTGCAATCCAATACTGATGATCATAAAAGGCAAAAGCTTACACACTTCTTGTATTACTAGACTCATTGTAAACTCGAAAATGTAGTTGATGTTTGTTTCAGTAAGATATATGTTTACTCACATGTGTAGATGTCATTTCCATAGTGAACTGTGAATGAAAACTCTTGTGTAGGCCTTTTTGCATCAATGTTGGTGAATGTGAACTTAACTCCTGTAAGAGAAGTAAAACAGCTGCAGTAACAAAGAACTAAGACTGTTTAACAAACTCAAAGTTTTCTCATTACCATGCCCTGCTTCAACGTGAAAACCGAGAGCCTGATTATACCAAGAGATGGCATCATTGATATTGGATTTGTCTTCCGTGACTTTACCAGCATTTTCCTTGGATACTGATAAGCCTTTATTGGACGAAAACAAACAGAAATAGATTAGCTGGTCTTAAGTGAATCATTGATCTCTAACTAAAACTGAAACAAGCTTAGTACTGTTGATAAAGTTAGACAATGTAATAAAAATTGAAATGCACAATACACAAAGTGATGAAGATAAATGAGACCTTGCAAGCGTTGGGAGATAGTTTTGGTATACTCTTCCCTCTTTGATTTCTGTAACTGCAGAGTTCGTCTAAGCACTTGGATTCGAGACTGTGTAGCAGAAATTGAATCCCTTAACCCCATTTGCCTTGCCTCTTTACGGGTTTTCACTGCAAATCAAATGTATATAAATATCTCAAAGCGTACCAAGCTAAGCAAAACATAATACTACTAGTGTTCTAACAAGCAAAGTATATGTATCTTAAGCAAAAAATCAAAACCAAAGAGAGACACTTTCAATGAGAATGTAATGTTTAAAACTTCAAAGGTATAAGCTTTATGGTACCTGCCAACACTTTAACGAGCTCATCCTCTGCTTCTCTCAGATCCGCTTTCACATTCGCTAGTTCCACTACAAAGCCAAAGAAAAGTATCAATTTTCACGACTCTAAATCTCAATTAAAACCCTAATTTAACCTAAACCCAGAAACTGTGTAGTAATTAAAGATCTGGGTCATGCGAATTAAAATCGTGTTATGCAAATTTTGACCTTACCTTGGCTTTGTGCAGTGGCGCTAGCTCGGTCCAATACAGAGTCCGTAGATCTCTGGAATGGAGAAGCGATGAATGAATCGATTTGAAGCCGTTGCTCATTTATATCTTTCTCGCACATGAGTCCCAGAGAATCCATAGTCTTCTTCGATGTATCTCCACTTCCGTTATCGCGAATCTGTTCCATCACCAGAGAGAGAGAGAGAGAGAGGAACATGGAGTTTTAGCCCGCCATTTGATTCGAGTTTCGAAATGCTTTACAACGCGTTTCCTCCGCGATAGAAGAACTTGAACGACGTCATTTTAAATTACGAAGCCCATGTACATTGGGCTCGTAACTACATTCTAATTTCGAGACAGGTCCAAATGTAGGTCTGGATTTTTCTATATGAATACCATAATTTGTTGGAAAATTTCTGTATATTGAATAAAGAACTATACTAAACAATTCCTTTATTTGTAGTCAAATTTCTAAAATTCGGTTTAGGCGGTGCTTAGATTCCCGCCGGTAACTCTATCATACCTAAAGTCCAATTTATATCGATTTAAACTATTCAAAAATCTGTTAAAATCAATTTGAATTAGTCTAAATATGTTAATTTAAACATTATTAGTATAGATCCAAAAATGTATCTAATTTATTTTGTTTTACATATCTAATTTTGATAATTTATCACAATAGTTTTGTTTTTCTATTTAAAAACTAAAATAATTTATATAAATGTTATATATATATATACTATATAATAAATCAGTAATTCGTTAACGTCTAGACATCGCCTAGATTTCAAATAATTTGTCTAGTCGTTAATCATCTATAAAGTGCTAGTTACAGTATAGCTATTTCTTGAACATTGTTTATAGTATATGTGGTTTGGTTAATCTAATTCTAGGTACCATCAAGAGTCTGAAAGTCTGGTCCCTGGTGTACGTTCACTCGAGCAGGAACACTGTAGCCAGAAGATACTAGTCTTACTTACATTGAAAACAATGGACCGAGCTGGCTTCTTCCTTTAATATCTAAAGAAGCAGCCGTTTCGACATTACTCCGATGAGTGAGTTTAGAGTCATCTCACTCCGGCAAAGAGTTTTGAAGTCATATGATCTTTGCTCTATCGTTAGCCTATCTGTGTTTAGGCTTTCTCTCCCATACCTACTAGTATGGTTCTATTCAGTTTGCTTTGTTTGAACATTGAACCTTTGCAGTGATGGTCTAATATTATCCAGCTTTAAAAAGAAAAAGATAACTAGTTGAACAAAAAAAGTAGTATAGAATAACGACTTATCCAGTTGAAAAAAAAAAGGATAACGATTAAAATTGTGGCCGTAAATAGCCGTCGCTTTAAATACTTTTAAAAAGCATAAAAAATTGTGACTATTATAAAATAGTATATTTATGTTAATGAATCATTTCCCAATAACCTGATTTGGCATCAAACATTAAGTGCTTCTTGTTGGTTTCTTTTAGCACTTACCACAACTGATCTGAAAAACGTTGGTTGGTCTTCTGATTACAAATCAAGACCTAAAGGAGTTTACAAAGATTTAGAGGCCATTTTGCTTCAAAGTAAATAAATATTTATGTCATATAATTATTTTTGAATTCGTAGTTAGAGACAAAGTGACCTTAAAAGCTCTTTCATTTTAAGTCACTTTTAGAGTTTTTACAACCAAATTGAACAATACTATATATTCACCAAATGTGAAGTTAGTTCAAGTGTCTAATATATTGTCAATGTTTAAATTAAATTTATTATAAGTCAAATTTAAATTCCAGAATGTTGAACTTTGATACTCTATTTGTTTTAATATGATGCTTATTTTAGGTTTTAACACATATTAATAAAATATATTGTATATGTATAATTTTATGATTATTTTTTCCATAAACTAAACCAATAAAATTCAATCAATGTAATTAAGTTTTTGAAATTTATATTTAATCATTAGAGTTGATAAAACACACACTAAAAATAAAATAAAAAATATATATATTTTGATTTTTGTTTTTTTTTACTTTATGAAGTGGAAAGAGTATTATATTATAGAGTATTGTTGGGCCCAAATATGGCCCGTTAGCTGGAATTAGCGAATCAGTCAAAATAGGCCCGATAATGGGCCATGCGAGAATCATCTTTTCTGAGGAGAATATAGCTCACCTAAGGACGGAGGCTGCTTCCAAGGATTTCGACAAAGAGGTCACGAGAAAGAGGTCACCAGGAAGAGGTCCAGCTCCCCTCGCAGGAAGCTTAATAAGACAGCCCAGGACACGGAAATGGAGGTGTATGATTCGGTCAAAAGGAAGCTGTTGCAAATCCCTCAACTGACAGAGGAAATCTCGGAGACTGATCAGGAGAAGTTAAACGTGACCTAAGGCTATTTAAAGGAGAGAAGTCTACGAATTAGGGGGACCCCCGAAAGACGAACCTTCACTATTATTATTATCATTCAAAATCATCTAGAGATTGCTTTGTATTCATCTTAATCATCTTTGTAACCCTTATTCGTCAATACAATATTATTCATTCTTTAAGTTCTAAAAGGATTCAGCCCACGATTGTCTTTCCCCAATCTAAATCTAACCTAAAACTAGAGAGTGAGTTTTATCCCTCACATTTTGGCGCCGTCTGTGGGGACAAAGATAATTGAATCCTTCACTCCGTAACTTGAGAATGAATCCATCCAACCAGGCCACGAGCCCATCCATTCCTGATCCCGTGATCCAGATCGACGGCTCACCAAACAGGAGAGACTCGGATCCCCAAAATCCAGAACCTCGATCCGCCGATCACCGATCCGAGCAACAGCCTCCAGCTAACGCTCAATCGGACCAAACTGGAATGACCAACCCAAGGTCTTCCGGTGGAAACAACTCGGGGGTCACACACCCCGAAAATCTGCAGCGTCAACCTGTTCCGAATCATTCGGAAACTCAGCTATCTGAGATACGTCGAATGATGGTACAATTGGTAGAAAGAGCTCAGGATAATGAGCGCACGATGCAGCAGCTAACTGCTCGACAGCAACGGTTCGAGGAAGTGACTAGATCTCTAACCGAGACGACTCATCTGTCGCAACGACAAGGATCGGGAGTCACCTTCCGAGACCGACTGACCGAATCCACCTTCCCTCGCGGACGCCTGGATTTTTCCCCAAACAGCACTGCTCGTGATGGGCAAGAGCACACTCCCCAGACACCTCATACTGGGACAACCCCAGTATTCAGTCCACCTGTAACTAGCGCTATGGGAAATAACGTAGCGACGACAAGCTCTGCACCCAATAGGGTTCCCGAACAGAGCACACGATTACCGCCTCCACCACCAGTTTTCAGGTCTGGAGAAGGAATGCTTTTCCCTCCCAGGGGAAGAACACCGGCTTCAGCCCACCAAAATGGGAGCGTAGTCCCTAATCGAGAAATCCACCCGAGGACGGAAGCTGATCCTACAGCTCACCCCTCAGGTCGCGTCCCTCGAAGTGACCCTAGAGTTAGCGAGCCATTTAGCTCACCTAACGCTTGGGAAAACGACGACGCTCGACTCCATCGGGAATTTCCTCATCAGATTCACCTCGACGACCCAACCGTCCTTCCCCTAGAAGGACCCGAGGCTATCCGCCGGTACATGGAGCAAACTCACGCAGCTCTCCAAAAGTTGAACGCTCAAGTACACAAAGCAACAAGCTCAGCTCCCGAAATCGAGAGCCTGATTGAGGAAACCCGTGGAACCCCATTCACAAACAAAATCGCTAACTTCCACATAAGAGATACCCGAAAAATTAGGATCCCCGAATATGACGGGACCTCAGACCCAAAGGCTCACTTAAGAGCCTTCCGCTTAGCTATAGTGAAAGCTCACTTCACGAGAGAAGAATGCGAAGCAGGTTATTGCAGAACTTTTGCTGAGAACCTGGTCGGAACAGCCCTCGAATGGTTTTCAAGCCTCGAGCCAAACTCAATAGATAACTTCGACCAGCTCACCAACGCTTTCATGAAGCAATACTCAACCCATATCCTCAAGCAAGCTTCCGAGGCTGACCTCTGGAAAATCAGGCAAGGAATGGGAGATTCATTACGAACTTACATCGAGAAATTCAGAGCGGTCCGAACTAAGCTCTCGAACCCCAACGATCAAGTTGCCATCGAAGCCCTTAGAAGAGGCCTCTGGTACAAATCGGAATTCTGGTCCGAACTAACGCTTAACCCTCCCCCAACTATCGATGACGCCCTTCACAAAGCATCGAGATACGTTACCTTGGAGGAGGAAACAGCTGCATTGGATAAAATCCATAAGAAATCCCAGAATCACCCCAAGGGCGAAACCTCGGAAGCAAAAGGATCCTCTAAAAGAGGGAGCTCCCGAAATAATCAGACCCAGGGGGAACACTCTTATGCTGTCGAGGAAGTCCAACAGGAAAAACCCGTTGCCGCGACAAGCAAAACCCCCTGGTCAAAAGGCTACGATGAGAACAAACACTGTTCTTACCATGATCGAAAAGGGCACTCAACTGAGGAGTGCTGGGATCTCCAACGACAATTGGCAGCTAAATTCGTAGCTGGGGAACTAAAAAACGTGGAACTCAAAAAACCACCTCCTAACCAGAAAAGAGGTCCCAGAGACACCTCTCCAAAACGTGAAAGGTCACCTGAGAAGGAAACAGATTCGCCACCGCCAGCTCCCAAGAAAAGAGTTGACATGATTCTTGGGAAATTTCCCCAAGGGAAGAGTCTGCAAATCGAGACCCTCTTGAGCAAACCACCGCCTCATTCAAGCCCCAGCTCGAGAGTGGATTATATCCTCGGAGGCTCCAACATATGTCAAGACTCGGTTAATTCAATCAAGAGCCATGTACGGAAGGCTGTTTCTAATACTCAGTCTAAGCCTCCCAATCCCGAATCCAACACTAAGATTTCTTTCTGGGAAAGCGAGACATCAGATCTCGACAGACCTCACGATGACGCCCTAATCGTCACCCTGAACATAGCAGGTTACGAGGTACCTAAACTGATGATCGACACCGGAAGCTCGGTCGACCTTATCTTCTATAACGCCCTGAAAGGAATGGAAATAGATGACTATGAAATTATTGGTCAAAAAGCTAACCTCGTAGGCTTCTCCGGGGAAACAGTCACCCCGTTGGGAACTATTAAGCTCCCAGTCATAGCTGGAGGAATCATGAAAATGACCAATTTTGTGGTCATCGATAAGCCCTCTCCATTCCATGCGATCCTAGGAAGACCCTGGATCCATAAGATGAAGGCAGTAGCCTCCACTTATCACCAATGCGTGAAATTTCCAACACCTGACGGAATAACCACCGTACGGGGTAGCCAGAAGATCTCCAGGATCTGTTACTTGGGAGGATTCGGAATCCTCAAAGAATCACCCCAATAGCAATTACAGATCCAGGAAGGCCGAGAGATGCAACAAAATGTTCGAGGTCCTCCTAGGAACCTAACCGAACAAGTTAGCATTGACGACTCTGATCCCGAGAAACAAGTGAACATCGGATCGGAGCTGCCTCTCGAAATGAAAAAGGAATTAATTGACTTCCTGAAAAGCAACGTTAAAACATTCGCATGGACCACCGGTGACATGAAGGGCATAGACCCAAATGTCACCACTCACAAGCTCAATGTAGATCCTACTTTCAAACCGATCAAACAAAAACGCCGTAAGCTAGGCCTCGAGAAAGCCCAAGCTGTCAACGACGAAGTAGATCGACTTACGAAAGCAGGGTCCATCCGAGAAGTACACTACCCCGATTGGCTAGCTAACCCCGTAGTAGTGAAAAAGAAAAACGGGAAGTGGAGGATCTGTGTAGATTTCACCGACCTAAACAAGGCTTGCCCAAAAGACAGCTTCCCATTACCTCACATCGATCGCCTCGTCGAGGCGACAGCTGGCCATCAGCTCTTGTCCTTTATGGATGCCTTCTCGGGATATAATCAAATAATGATGAATCCTGAAGATCAAGAGAAAACTGCATTCATAACCGAACGCGGGACCTACTGCTACAAGGTAATGCCATTCGGATTAAAAAACGCCGGAGCTACCTATCAAAGGCTTGTGAACAAAATGTTCGCTGGACAGCTCGGAAAAACCATGGAAGTATACATCGATGACATGCTGGTCAAATCCTCAGCTGGGGAAAATCACATTTCCCACCTAAAAGAATGCTTCGATGTCCTCAACAAATATGATATGAAATTAAACCCCGCAAAATGCACCTTTGGGGTGCCCTCGGGCGAATTTCTCGGTTACCTCGTCACCGAAAGAGGTATCGAAGCCAATCCAAAACAGATAACGACCTTTTTGGAAATGCCGTCACCCAAGACAACCAGGGAGGTACAAAGATTGACTGGACGAATCGCAGCCTTGAATCGATTTATATCTAAGTCCACCGATAAATGCCTCCCGTTCTACAAACTTCTAAAAAATAATAAGAAGTTCCTATGGGACGAGAAATGCGAGGAAGCTTTCAAACAACTGAAAGCTTACCTCTCCGAGCCCCCGATCCTATCCAAACCAGTAACAGGAGAACCCCTGTACCTATACCTCGCTGTATCAACTGCTGCGGTTAGTGGCGTATTGGTACGAGAGGAACAAAACGAGCAAAGACCCGTCTATTACACGAGCAAAAGCCTAATAGACGCCGAGACCAGATACCCTACTATGGAGAAGTTAGCTCTGGCGGTCGTAACAGCTGCCAGAAAGCTACGACCTTACTTCCAATCACACACGATCGTGGTAATGACCTCACAGCCAATACGCACGATTCTGCACAGCCCTAGCCAATCGGGACGATTGGCTAAGTGGGCCATAGAGCTCAGCGAATACGACATCGAATATAGACCTAGAGTAGCCATAAAAGCTCAGGTCCTCGCTGACTTTATCATCGAACTATCGTCCGAACAACTAGATCCGAGAGCCGAAGCTCCGGAATGGAGCCTGCATGTCGACGGAGCCTCATCAAAACAAGGTTCCGGAATCGGTCTGAGGTTGACCTCATCAGCCGGAGAAACCATCGAGCAATCCTACAGGCTCGGATTTAATGCTTCAAATAACGAGGCCGAATATGAAGCACTGATCGCAGGATTAAGACTTGCCCTAAGCCTCGGAATCCGAGAGCTGAACGCCTACAGTGACTCACAGCTGGTAGCTAGCCAGTTCCATGGGGAGTACGAAACAAGGGACGAAAGAATGGGGGCATACCTCGAAGTCGTACAAAGCCTCACCAAACAGTTCAGCAAATTCGAGCTAACGAGAATCCCACGAGGAGAGAACTCCTCAGCAGATGCGTTGGCCGCGTTGGCGTCCACATCAGACCCCCTAGTAAAACGAATCATACCCGTAGAGGGGATCGAAAAACCAAGCATCGACATAGCTACCAAAGCTGAGATCGATAGCAAACCGAAAGAGCGAACAGAAAGTAGCCGCTCCGAATCAGCAGCAACCCAAGTCCTAACAACATTCTGGTTCCCGAAAACCAAAACTCGCAAGTTCAGAAAACACACCACCGGGGGCACAACCCAGCCTCCAAGCACACTTGTCTTCGGAGTAAACACTCGCAGAACGAGATACTCCCCCGAACCTGAAACTTCAGCCGAAGACACGACTCCAACCCCGGAAGGTAACGACAGTCCTCCGGAATTAGGTTCCGGGGGACCTAACCAAAGGATTATCCCTGGGGGCACGACCTCCGGCCGCAATAACATCCAAGAATCCGATCCCGCACAAGGACTTCCTTCGTCCCTTCACGACAAAATCATAGGGAGGGAGGACTGGAGAATCCCAATCATGCAGTATATTTCGGAGGGCAGGGTCCCCCCCCATAAATGGGAAGCGCGAAAACTCAAAGCAATAAGCGCAAGATACTGCATAATGGAATCTATCCTGTATAAACGAAGCGTATCGGGACCTTACCTGAAATGCGTCCACGGCCTCGACGCTATTAAACTCATGAAAGAAATGCATGACGGTTCCTGTGGAAGCCACTCCGGTGGTAGAGCCTTAGCTATCCGAATCAAAAGGCAAGGCTATTTCTGGCCCACCATTATTGCTGACTGCGAGGTTTACTCATCCTTATGTGATAAATGCCAGAGGCACGCACCTTTTATACATCAACCGTCGGAGAAATTATCCTCGATATCCGCCCCATACCCATTCATGAGATGGTCCATGGATATCGTAGGACCACTAGTCGCATCAGGAACAGGAAGGCAGAAGCTACGCTTCTTACTAGTCCTAACAGACTACTTCACAAAATGGATAGAAGCTGAAGCCCTCCAACAGGTAACTAAAGTCGAAACCGAACGGCTCGTATGGAGAGACATCATTTGCCGCCACGGCGTCCCATACGAAATCGTAACCGATAACGGGTCACAATTCATATCTAACGACTTTAAAGACTTCTGCGACAAGTGGAAAATTCGTCTAACCATGTCAACACCACGATACCCTCAGGGAAATGGCCAGGCAGAGGCTGCCAATAAATCGGTATTAGCAAACCTCAAGAAACGCCTCGGAATCGATAAAAGTTCGTGGTCCGAAAGATTACCCGAAGTGCTCTGGGCATACCGAACCACCCCACGAAGAGCTACGGAAGAAACCCCTTTCTCCCTAGCCTACGGGATAGAAGCCGTTGTCCCAGCTGAAACCATCACAGGAAGCCTCCGCCGAGAGCTCTGTACGGCAAATCCCGAAACTAACAATCAACTCTTATCAGATCACCTCGACCTCATCGAGGAACGACGGGATCAAGCCTTGCTTCGCATCCAGAATTATCAGCAAGCAATGGCTCGACATTACAATTCTAAGGTCAGGTCCCGACAATTCACCGTAGGAGACCTGGTACTCAGGAAAGTTTTTAATCATACCAAAGAGCCAAACGCCGGAAAACTAGGGACTAATTGGGAAGGCCCCTACCAAATCATCCACGTGATACGACCAGGCGTTTACAGGCTCCTGAAGGTACGAACCGGGGTACCTGAAATCCGATCATGGAATGCCATGAATCTCAAGAAATATTACCACTAGGTACCTAAAATTCATCGAACTACGTTTGGCTTGATCCCTTGACTGGGTACGTAGGCAGCTCCGTCATGAGTGCAGCCCCAACCTTATTTCTACGCACCCGTCTTAGCATCCAAAGGGGGCATGTGTTCAGAACACACAGTTCAAACCATTAGTTCCATGGTTATTATGTATTCCATCAAGATTATCAATAAAAACATCTACATTCAAGCATCTCAGTTTCTAACAAACAAGTAAAATCAGGCCCCGGCAAACCCAGGCCTAAGGTCCTAAAATCCTATTAATAAATCCAGGTCCCGGCAGACCCGGGCCTAAGGTCTTAAAATCCTATTAATAACTCCAGGTCTCGGCAGACCCGGGCCTAAGGTCTTAAAATCCTATTAATAAATCCAGGTCCCGGCAGACCCGGGCCTAAGGTCTTAAAACCCTACTAATAAAATCAGGTCCCGGCAAACCCGGGCCTAAGGTCTTAAAATCCTATTAATAAATCCAGATCACGATGAATCCGGAACTCAGGTCTTAAAACCCTACGAATAAAATCAGGTCCCGGCAAACCCGAGCCTAAGGTCGCAAAACCCCATTAACAAAACCAGGTCCCGGCAAGCCCGGACTTAAGGTCTTAAAATCCTCCAAATAGATCCAGGTCACAGTGAACCTGAATACGAGATCGCCAAATCCTTCAGATAAGCTCAGGTCCCTACGAACCTAAATCTAGAAACTCAAAAACTTCAGCAAATTTCAAAGACTTGAAAGTATTCAAATGAAGTCAGATATACGATAAGCTATTCTTAACGGTTTCGAAGGTCACTTCAAGGAAATTGGATCCCTGAAGGATTTTGGTCAGGTCATGGAACTCAGTTCCGATAACCCAAACGACCAAACGTAGCTCGGATCTAAGTAAAATAAACCCAAAAGAAACAAGTCGAAATAACTCGAAACCAAGGATAAACAGGGTTTAAAAGCCTCCTCAGGCTATTAACGATTCAGAGATCTTAACACAACAAAGGTTTAAAAGCCTCCTCAGGCTATAAGTCTAATAACGTAAGCAAAAGCCCGTTGGGCAAACATCCATAACATAAGCAAAAGCCCGTAGGGCAAACATCCTAAAAACACCAGGAATGGCAGGTCTTCAACCTTCTTGACCATCACCGCCAGGAACCTCCAAAGCATCACGATCTTCCTCGATCGTCTCGCTACCCGGGACACCTTCATCCGTCCCCTTTCCATCATCTCCCGAAGTCATGTCAACTGGGGCTAAGTCATGACCCACCAAACCTAAATTAGAACCATATCCTCCAGAAAAGGACGGATTAAACATGTTAACCTCAAAAGTACCTGAGCACTCGGAGAGTTGAGGAAGAGGGAGCTTGCTAACCGAGAAATCAGAAACCTGAGCCTTCTCGTAGGCAGCAACCGCTTCCGGCATCATGGACATTAAACGATTATACTCATCCTCAGCGCTCTGAATTTCGTTTGACAGCAAATCCTTCAAGAGATCCGTATTCGCTTGAAGCTCCTGGGCGTAGATCAGAAGATCAGCCTCGTCCTTTTTCTTGGAGAACTTCTCCTTAACAGAGTTAAGGATCTTGTTGTAAGCATCGATGACCTCCTTCTTTCCCTGTCTAACAGCAAATTTAACTTCAGCCTCTTTGTTCCTCTGACTGACTTGAGACGAAGCAATCAAATCTTGGACCTGCTGCTCAGCAACCCTTCGAGCACTGTCCAGCTCAGAAATTCTCCTACCCTTTACCCTAACATCGATCTCCAAACTCTCGATCCTCCCTTGCTGAGTGTCGGATTTCAAACCAAGCCTCTCAACTTCGGATTGCAGCGTCACCACCTGGGCTCTGGCCTGGTCACGCTCAATCTTAGTAGCCTTAACCAACTCGGTGACCTCGGCTAACTCCTCAGCACCAGGAGTGTTATTCACTGTTTCCTCAAACTTGAGTTGAGCCCTGTTAACAGCACCAGCCAACTACAGAGAAACAAGTAACAGAAATAAATATCCCTCTAAATAAAATAATGATAAAAAAGAGGAACCAAAACCTGTACCTGACCCATGTAGTGTGCAATCTCAATGAACTCTTCCCTGTTAGTCAGATTGCTAACGGGGGGAAGAGAACACCCTGTCCGTTTCATATGCCTCATCAGCGTAGCCAGACCCCACGGATCATCAAGAATCGATCCAGGCTTTGAATGCGCGAAATTCCACCCCACGGTTCCTCCTCTCGAGGATGATGAAGAGGACCTGGAAGGTCTGTCGCCTTGATCAGTTCGTGACCTCTTACTCCTAGGGAGGTCAGTCTCAGAAGGATCTTTGGTCGTCTGAGGCTCAATTACCGTGACCTGAATGTCAGGTCGAAGAATTGTCTCCTGAACCCCATGCTCTTCAGTAGGGTTAGCATCCTTAACTGGAGCAGAAGCTCCATCGTCGAGGACCTCCTTCACAGAACTGAGGAAAGACCCTCCCTGGTTCTTCTCGCTTCCACGAGAGGTGCTGGTTCCTTTCGCTGGTCTACCCCTAGATCGGAATGACGGTTGAAGAGGCATCTTGGTTGATCGAGTTCTTTCAGTTTCTGAAGTACTAGCTCCCGTTGAGACTGTTATCGCCGTGTCACTTTCGGAAACTGTGTCAACAAACTATTTCAGAACTCAAACATCATAAAAACAAATTACACATATGAGGCTAAGCGCTTTACCTTCCAACTCTGCAATCGGGATTGGAGATAGGAAAGAAGCGTGGTATCGATCCGGAAACCTGGCCGCACCTATTCGAGAGGTAGTATACGACGCCCAGGTGCACGGAGTTTGCTGTAACTTTCGAAAGAGAGCCCTAGTAAGCTTGCCGGTGAGCGTGGGAGGATCTTCAATATCTGTAAATGATACAAGGCGTACATCAGGATACTGCAAACAGAAATATATGAATGCAATCCTAGTAATCCTAACCAGAAGCATCAGACCAAACGGTCCTGAGGGCACGACCCGCAGGAACCGTAGAAGGATCAATCTTCACAAAAAAATACTTCTTCCGCCAGTCATCGTCGCTGCTGGAAAACTTAAAGATACCTAACCTGGGACGACTTGCGAGATAATAGGTCCCACTACCTCCCTCCTTCGAAGCACTCTCCTTTATCGAGAAGAGGCTCATCAAATCATTAATCCCAACTGCGACTCCCTCCTCTTTGGACCTAGTGAGGAAACCGTTTATCACCCTGATAACGGATGGGCAAAGCTGGGGAAGGGCTAGCTGGTAGTGATCGAGGAGATCTAGCAGAAGGTCAGGGAGAGGAAATCTAAGATGACTCTTGGATATATAGTTCTCGTGAACACAGAACCAGCCTTCTGGAGTCGTTTCGGGGGTTTCGTGATCTTCACAAACCCTAGCTAACTCCTTACGACCCAAAGCCTGGACCATAAGGTTAACTACCTCCTGATTCCTCAACGCCGAAGGCGAATGGGATCCGGAGGGTGGATTCTCACCGGAACCACTGGTCCTTTTACTTCGTTTGGAAACTCTCTGAGCTATTGATTCCTTAGCTTTCTTCCTTTTATCGGTCTTCTTCATAGATTCGCCCACCTCTTGTTTCACCTTCATGATTCGAGCACCGGTGGCAGAAATTCCGATTTCGCCAGAGCCCTCTTTCGGTCCAGACATAACAGGGAACGAGGAAAAGAAATCGGGGAAACTAAGAGGAAACTGGAATTGATACACTAAGGATTCGTGGATTAAAAACTTTAGAAAGAACCTACTTGAGCCTCGTTTCGAACAAAAAGACTGTAAATAAAAACGGTAAAATATAAAGGACCAGAAGAAGTTACCTGGGGAAACTGAATCGATGCGTGGAGAGAGTGGGGAAGTTGGAGTTAATGTAAACAGCTTTATATCCCATTAAGCCTCACGAGTCGGAGGATAATTATTTCAAAATCCTTTTAATCTGAGTCGTCGATTTCATTAAGTTTAATCGTATCCATCGGATCGGGTAAAAGATATCTTCGAAAGAAGATCACGAGCAATCATTATCTCAACAAAAATTAAAGATTCGGCGGCTAGGTCTAGCTCCCGAGAAAAGCATCTTTTCTCGAAAGCTGGGGGCAACTGTTGGGCCCAAATATGGCCCGTTAGCTGGAATTAGCGAATCAGTCAAAATAGGCCCGATAATGGGCCATGCGAGAATCATCTTTTCTGAGGAGAATATAGCTCACCTAAGGACGGAGGCTGCTTCCAAGGATTTCGACAAAGAGGTCACGAGAAAGAGGTCACCAGGAAGAGGTCCAGCTCCCCTCGCAGGAAGCTTAATAAGACAGCCCAGGACACGGAAATGGAGGTGTATGATTCGGTCAAAAGGAAGCTGTTGCAAATCCCTCAACTGAAGGAGGAAATCTCGGAGACTGATCAGGAGAAGTTAAACGTGACCTAAGGCTATTTAAAGGAGAGAAGTCTACGAATTAGGAGGACCCCCGAAAGACGAACTTTCACTATTATTATTATCATTCAACATCATCTAGAGATTGCTTTGTATTCATCTTAATCATCTTTGTAACCCTTATTCGTCAATACAATATTATTCATTCTTTAAGTTCTAAAAGGATTCAGCCCACGATTGTCTTTCCCCAATCTAAATCTAACCTAAAACTAGAGAGTGAGTTTTATCCCTCACAAGTACCCTGTTTTTTAGTGAGATAATCAATAATTTAAAAAATTAACTAGATTTTAACCCGCACGTCCGTGCGGATATTTTTCTATTTTATAAATGTATTTGATATTACTACAAATATTTTAATTATATAATTTTTAATTTAGTGCTATACATTGTGTACCTCTACAATTTTTTTATATTTCTTCCTCAAAATTATTAATATATAGTGATTTGTTTAAAACATTTTAATTTATTATTAATTTTAACATATGTTAATACATTTATTTTATAAAACTATTATACAGTTTATGAATTTTAGCTTATTTTAATGAATGATGATTTATTTATGAAAAACTTTAGAATTTAAAATTTGTTAATTTACCTATTTAATATAATTTTATCATATTTAATTCATGTAACACTTCTATTTTCATATAATCCAAAGTTTATTTATAGAATTTATAAAAAGTAGTAGAATTTTTATTTTCTTGTTTATAATAAAATTTTAGTCAACATTGATTTATAATAATATTATATAACTAATTACGAAATTTATTAATGTATTATTTTATAAAAATATTTAAATTCTTAAGTAAGATTTTGTTAGATTCTTTCTCAACAGATTTTGTTACAATTAAAAAATAAAATTCAAATATTTAGTTGGTTTATTATTAATGTAAATAATTAAATATGTCATATTAACTAATTTTTAAAATAGTCTAATTACTATTTGTTAATAGTAGATAAATTTTTAAAAAATTTTAATTTACCTATTTAATATTAATTTTACCATATTTAACTAATGTAACACTGCTATTTTTATATAATAGAGAATATATTTATAGAATTTATGAAAAAATAGTGTAGAATTTTATTTTCCTGTTTTATAATAAAAACTTAGTTAAATTGATTTATGATAATATTATATTACTAATCACGAAATTTATTAATGTATAATTTTATAAAAATATTTAAATTTTTAAGTAAAGTTTTGTTAGATTATTTATAAACAGATTTTGTTATAATTAAAAAAATAAAAATTCTAGTTGGTTTATTATTAATGTACCAAATTTATATACCTAAAATATTGGATGGGTGTTGCACACGTTTTAGAAGGATTGAAAATTTTGTTATCAAATTATAAATATGGTATAATGAGTTGATGAATATTCTGAAAAAAAATTTGGTTCCTAATTGATTGATTATCAAAATCGTGATTGTTTAAAAAATCTATTATATCTAATATTTAATATTTTTAAATTCAAAATCTTATAGGTTTAAAAATAGACTATTTTATTTGGTTCCTAATTGATGATTATCAAAATTGTGATTGTTCAAAAAATCTATTATATCTAATATCTAATATTTATTTTGTATAAAGCTGTTATACAGTTTATGAATTTTAGCCTATTTTAATGATGAATGATGATTTATTTATATGAAAAACTTTAGAATTTAAAATTTGTTAATTTAGCTATTTAATATAATTTTATCATATTTAGCTTATGTAACACTTCTATTTTCATATAATCCAGAGTTTATTTATATAATTTATAAAAAAATAGTAGAATTTTTATTTTCTTTTTTATAATAAAATTTTAGTTAACATTGATTTATGATAATATTATATAACTAATTACGAAATTTATTAATGTACTATTTTATAAAAATATTTAAATTATTAAGTAAGATTTTGTTAGATTCTTTCTCAACAGATTTTGTTATAATTAAAAAACAAAATTCAAATCTTTAGTTGGTTTATTATTAATGTAAATAATTAAATATGTCATATTAACTAATTTTTGAAATGGTCTAATTACTATTTGTTAATAGTAGATAAAATTTTAAAATTTGTTAATTTAACTATTTCTTATAATTTTACCATATTTACCTAATGTAACACTTCTATTTTTATATAATAGAGAATATATTTATAGAATTTATTAAAAAAATAATGTAGAATTTTATTTTCCTGTTTTATAATAAAAACTTAGTTAAAATAATTTATAATAATATTATATTACTAATCACGAAAGTTTATTAATGTATAATTTTATAAAAATATTTAAAATTTTAAGTAAAATTTTGTTAGATTCTTTTATATTTTACTAAAATAAATAAATTAATAATATATTTATAGATAGTTTTATATAACATACACTATATATTTCGAGATTTTTTTTACGACAAAGAAATAACAACCCATTGAAATTAATTAATTTAAATATATTATTTTAAGTGATATTGGAAGAATCTGTAAATAAAAAAGAATTGGGATGACTAAATGTGTAAATAGAAGAAAATATTTAATCTGCTATCCATGTTTCCAAACATTTTTCCTTTAGTCTACTATCTATGTTTCCAAACATTCCAATTTTGTACTTGATTTTTAATAATATAGATGTTAGTTAATAGATAAATCACAACATTTTTCAATAAATCCAAAAAAAACATGGCAAAGTAATTTTCAAATAGGACTCTGTTTTAATATATTAAGATTAAAAGAAATTGTGGAAACTGTCAGCTTCGCTGCCAATCCTCCCCCTTCATGCCTCGCAATACGAAGAAAGTCGAAGCAGAAACAGAACGAAACTAATCCTCAGAGCTCGAATCCAATCCCTAAATCTCACTTCCCCCAAAGTTGCTTCCTTTTTATTTTCTCAATTACGTGTTGGGTCGATTGATTTTCAATTTCTTCGATCTCTCCCTGATTTGATCTGCTTCAATTGGTGTGAGTATCCGTCTCCCTTCCTCAACCTTCAATCGAATTCATTGATATTTGGATCGAATTGGTGTTTTTGATTTAGCTCGATTTGGTTCAGATGAACAACGGAGAGGAAGAAAGCGGCAGAGATGCCTCTCCGTGTTCATCGTTACATTACTCATCCTGTGGCGAATCAGAGTTTGATCGGTATTGTAGTGCGAACTCGGCTCTAGGTACGCCAAGTGTGTGTGGCTCCACAGGCCCATTCCACGATTCCTTGGAATCTGATTTTGAGAATTTTAGCTTGGGACCAAGTCTAAAGCTCTCTTCTTTGGGCAAGACACCGTTGGCTGATGGAACTAATGAGAGAGTTTGTAGTCTAGGAGAGACAAGCACCCAGAATGTCAACACCAACATCATGATCCAAGAAACTAAGGTTTGTGATGAAGAAAGGGAGACCCTGAATCAGTTGAGTGATGTGGATGATAATGAGTTCTTATGTGGTTCTGATGGTGATGATTCACTTCCAGATAGTGATCATTCTGGTAAAAATGCATACTTTCCACGGAATCTACAGCATAAAGAGGAGTCTAAAGCTGAGAAGGATAACCCTTTTCTCATCAATTCTTCCACTGCCTTTGGTACTAATGATTGGGATGAGTTTGAGCTTGAAGCCACCGAACTTAATGACACTCCATTTGACTTCAGCGGGTTTGAGGAGCGTGAGAAAGTGTGTGCTGAAAATGAAGGGATGTCCACAAAGCTTCCAGATGTGGCGATAGAACATACAAACATACCTGTGCGCACTAGAGATACTCCGGATTTAGGTAATAACATTGAAGATATACTAAGACATAAAGATTTAACTGTCCTGACCCAAAGGGAGCAAGGTGGTGTAGCAAGAGACAGCATAACTGTCAGAGGCTCTGGAGGCCTGAGCGTTGATATAAAAACCTTGGTGGTTCCTCAATCACTTGTAAAAGAAGAATTTGTTCGAGACAGCTGTCTTAGCAACAATCAAACTGAAGATAAACCTGGAGCCATGAACTACCTTCAGTCTTATGGTGCTGATGATGTCCTGGATATCACACCAGTTGAGTTAGGAAACGAAGATTTGTCATGTGGGACTGGCGATCTTGATGGAAGTGTTTCTCGTGGACTGCTTCAGGAATCATCTGAGAATGCAAAACAGTCAATTCCATTTGAAGAGTGCACCTCAGAACCTTTGTTTGCATCTTCGAACTCTGATAAGCCATCATCTACAGATTCTCATCCTGTAATGAATGCCTTACAAGTCAATAACACCCAACCTAAGGTCAGCTGCTATATATGAAATAATATTTACTTAATTTTCCTCTGCCTTCCAATCTATATTACTTATTTATTGCTTGTATAGTAGAATGTGTCCTTGGTTATGACCTGCTCTGTTTCTAGGGAAATTGTGCATTTTAGTGTTCATTAAGGAAGGCCTGTGTTATCTGTCTGTCAGTTTCATGGATTCTACTGAATCTCCTTTTGCTTCGATCTTTTTATTATTTGAATGAAGTTTTCTGGTTTCGTCTTACTCATCTTGCAGAAGGAGAACACAGAACTTAACGACTTCTATGATGATTTTGTTCATGATATGGAAGATATACTGCTCGACTCTGGTGAATCATCTGGGGCAAGGTATTCCAAGAGTGACAAGATGTTCCAGCTACAGCTCTCTCTTCCTAACAGGGATGGGGGACAAACTGCTACAACTTCTGGTCTAGAGGATTCATCTCCAATAGTCTCCCAGAGATTTAGGATTGATAGGGTAGAAGTTGTTGGGGTAAAGCAAAAGAAAGGTGATGTCTCGCTGAGTGAGAGGTTGGTTGGGGTGAAGGAATACACAGTGTATGTCATAAGGGTCTGGAGTGGGAAGGACAAATGGGAAATTGAAAGAAGATACCGTGATTTTTATAGTCTCTACCGTCGGTTGACATCTTTATTCGCTGATCAAGGCTGGACGCTTCCTACACCTTGGGCCTCTGTGGAAAGAGAATCCAGGAAAATATTTGGAACATCGCCCAATGCAGTTGCTGAAAGGACAGTCCTTATTCAAGACTGTTTGAATTCAGTTCTTCAGTCCCGGTTTTTTCCCACACTTCCAAATGCTTTACTTCGGTTTTTGTCCCCTCAAGATGCAAGTTCTGTTGGGTCGGATTCCATGATGTCTCCAACAGGCTATGCTGGCGACACTTTTGCTGCAACCAGTTCTTCATATGGAAATACCATCTCGCTTATTGTTGATATTAGACCTCACAAATCAGTGAAGCAGTTGCTTGAAGCTCAGCATTACATTTGCGCTGGATGCCACAGATACTTTGATGATGGAGCCACTCTTGTGCGGGACTTTGTGAAAGCTCTTGGATGGGGTAAGCCTAGGCTTTGCGAATATACTGGTCAGTTGTTTTGTTCTTCCTGCCATACAAATGACATGGCAGTCCTGCCAGCGAGAGTATTACATCATTGGGATTTTAATCGTTATCCAGTTTCTCAACTGGCAAAATCATATCTGGACTCCATACACGAGCAGGTAATCTAGGTTTATTTGAATGAAAAAGTTAACAACTAACATAGATGTGTGACTGTGGAGCGATAAGCTCTATTTCCTTTATTGTACAGCGTGCAAGTCATTTTAACTACCTTTGTCCCCTTTTTACATTCTTTCAGTCACTAGTGTGTTTGGATTTTGCATTTAATTATCATATGGCTTATTGTTCAAAGCTTTATAAGTAGTCTAATACTTTCAGCTACCAATCTTATTTTGCAGCCTATGCTATGTGTCAGTGCGGTCAATCCTTTTCTGTCCTCGAAGGTTCCTGCACTTAACCATATTATGAGCATCAGGAAAAGAATAACCATTATGCTTCCATATGTACACTGCCCATTCCGCAAGACACTCAACAAAGGACTCAGTACTCGAAGACACCTTCTTGAGAGCACTGATTTTTTTGCTTTGAGAGATCTAATTGATCTTTCTAAAGGGCCCTTTGCAGGTAAATTTCCTTTCTTGCAACAAGATTTAAAGTTTCTATGTGTTTGAGCTTATGCTGACACATACATAACTTTTCAAATGCTGACATATCTTCTTTACTGGTGATGGATTGTTCTTGAGAGATAGTATAGTTAGATTCAGATTACATATCTCTCTAGCAATTGATTTACAAGTCAACTCCAGGCTGCTACTTGTTTGACATTTAACATTTATATATTTCCTTGCATTGCATATTTTATTTAAGAGATGTAAAGACAGTAACCTTGAATTGGCAGCACTTCCTGCAATCGTGGAGACCGTTAGGCAGAAAATCCTGGAGCATATTACAGAACAGTGCCTTGTTTGTTGCGATGTTGGGGTTCCCTGTAATGCCAGGCAAGCTTGTGACGACACATCCTCTTTAATATTTCCATTCCAGGTGAGCATCGATAACTTGCTATGGATATAATACACATTATAGCCTTGACGATGTTCAGTGTCTGTGTGGCGTTATCAGTCAGTTGATGTTTTGTTCCAACATATGATTAGCAGGAAGATGAGGTTAAGAAATGCAGGACGTGCGGCTTGGTTTACCACAAGAGATGCTTCTCAAGACTGTCAAACTGCCATTGCGGAACACAACTAAAGCCGAACAAGAGCTCTGCAGAGCTGCAAGTGTTGGAGAAGAAATCAGATTCTACGTCTGTCTTGCCTCTGCGATTCCTTTCGGGTTTATTTGGAAAGACAAAGAAAGACACAGAAACAACTATTCTAATGGGTTCGCTTCCAACCAATGATCTATAGACTTATAGGTCTTAATTCTTTTATGTATGTGTGTTTATGTAAAACCTTTGCCATTTGTAACGTAAGCCTCAGGTTGTTAAACCTAATTTCTTTTACATTTTTTTGTAAAAAAAAAAAAAGAAAGATAGTAAAATACGGTTTAGTGAATTTTCTTCTACACAATATGAGCAAAACCAGTGATAATGCTAGTATATATTAGATCCATTGCTTGACACGGTTTTCACGTTCAAATAATACATGGTAAGCTTTCCGGTTAATGTTGGAATTATAATTTTACTTTTATCTTGTAAACTTGCTATTTTATAAGGGTGTGTAGTTAAGAAAAGGCAACATATCTTAAATTGTAAATACCACTTTTATATAATTGATAAGCTGGATTTTACATGCAAACTACACGTTCTTGCTAGTTGCTACAAATTGACCAGACATGAAACGTTTGGTCCACTATGAGTTGCATTGCCTCATTGAATCTTTAGGTACTTTTATCTATTATCCTAGCCCGCAAGAGTGACCATCCAGGTACGCATGACAATGGTCTATGACCATCATGATTGTGAGTTGGGTTATCCTGGTAGGGAAAACGATAAATATAAATATGTTCTTTAACTTTAATTATTGAAAGTTTCAAAAAAAAAAACTTTAATTATTGAAGGTTGATAGTTGATGGTTCACCGATCAATTTTTATTTTCTAAAAACATTTCCAACTCACTACTATCTTTATATCTAAATCTCGTAATAAACAAATGCATTCTAACCTGTTTCTATTTTTTCTAAAATAAAAGTTTCTATTTTTCTTCTATGAATAAGAAAATAAATAGCATTCTTATACTATAGAATCACACTTCTTTATTTACAAACTAATCTTGTAACTTTTAAATTTTATAATTATATCTAAACACAAATAATTTTCTTTAGAACATACAGTTTTTATTAAAATAAAGTCACATTTGACTTGGACGAGAGAGCCGTGTGGAGCAAAGCGGTGGAGACGGAGGAGATGACATCACGATTTAACGTCGTCGAGGAAGCTTCGCGGTGGCTTGGAGTGATGAGCACGACGAGGACCTGAACCGGAGCTTGGCCGAAGATGACAAGCCACGACGGAGCAACAGAAATGAAGAAGACAAGGCAACGAGCATCGTCTCAAGCGTCACAGCGGCTCGACGTAGCGGCTTTGCTTGGCGCTGGCTCTGCGCCTCCACCCCTGCTTCATATCGGCTTCGTACAGCGGTCTAAGGCAACCGCTACAAGCCTCGTAGCGGCTTGACACAGCGCATGATCACACCGCGACGAAGAAGACAAGGCACAAAGTCACTATTGACCGGTTTATTCCGGTCAACTTTGGTTTACTGGATCGAACCAGCTCGAGTTTTGCCTTCTTACATATAGTTTTAGGATCCCCAAAACCCTAAGATATCTCATTTCTCTCAAAAGAACTTATTTTGGATTGTAAAGCTTGAATCTTTGTGTGATTTCTAGGAAGTATTCATCTAATCTTGTTTCTCTTACATGATTAACCTGAATCTCACATAGATTTAAGGTTTATCATGGAGTGTTATTGAGTAAACATTCTTATATTCATGGGTTAAGTAGATTAGGGTGATTAGGTTGATGTTAGGATGATTCTTACTTGATTAACTTTTTCTATGGCTTATAGGTGATTTTAATGCTAGGTTAAGGTTGGAACCTAATCTAGATCATAAGTAATTTCACGCCCGGAAGGTGTTCGATGAAATGCTTGAACAACCTAGTATTGTCCTATACATGCTTGGGCAACGGAGTTGTTGTCAAGATGTTTAGTGGTTAGTAGACTTGTGTTTTATGCATGCTTGATTGGGTAAGGCCAACGGGAGTTGATGTCTAATTCATGATTAGCATAGGGATTATTGTCACGGAAGTGGATTAAGTCTATCTTGAACGAGATTTAGACCTATAGACTTGTTGATTGTGAAACTTTAGTTTAAACAATATCACAATGTTATGCAATTCTTGCAAAAATTAAAAGTGATATGAGTTTTCAGTTTTCATAAATAGAAGATACTAATTGTAGTACAAATATAAAATATATTAAAGAATATTTTTAGAGAGAAAATACATTTTTACTTTAAAATTTCTTTATATTAAAAGAAAAAATGGAAAATATATTGGAAATGGTCTAAACGTATCCTTTTCTTTATTACTTAATACTCAATTGTAAAAAATGGCATTTGCAATTCAAATATGTGATCCCTTTCCTTAAATATGTATCTTTATAATTGAAAAGTTTACAAATTCTCTGTTACCTTTGAATTATTATTAAGTTTCTTCTTTTCTATACCCATCACTCAAGACTCAATAGTATCAATATTTAATACTGATCCATAGTATGATATGAATTCGTAGGAGATCTATTGCTAAAGTAGTCCTTTTCCTTTTACATATGATTTCACATACGATTAGATTTTCTTTTAAAGATACAATTAGATTTACTAATGAATCATTGTATATGCAATGTTAAGCAAATCAATAGATGGTAACTATCTGTGCACTTTGTACAGAAATAACAAGTAGGTTATTTGGGATAACGCAGAACTATGTATTAGTGAATTATTTGTTTATTTGTTTATTTATTAGATTTTTTGTATTAGATATTTAATTTAAAACTATTTTGATGAACTATGAAAATTAAATTACAAAAAGGAAATCAGACAAACTTGTTTGTGGACTTACTATAACATTGCTACTTGATTTCACCTATTTACACCAATTTAAATCGAATGAGACTAATTTACACCAATTTTAACAGTTTCAAGACTGAGTAAACTGATTTGAACTGAAACAATAACATAAAATCAATGGACGGTAACTATGTAATAATCAGATTTAAAAACAAATTTTGGCTATGACCAATTTGTGGCTTAAGAGGATACATAGACGCCACCTAAACCTTTTTCCAAAACCTTTGTAATATATGTGTCCAATATCTTTAAAAAGGGTTAATGCCACTCTAGGAAAAAAGTTAAAAATTGTACTCCACTGCTTTGCTGTA
Source organism: Moricandia arvensis (assembly GCA_905132765.1). NCBI lineage: Eukaryota > Viridiplantae > Streptophyta > Magnoliopsida > Brassicales > Brassicaceae > Moricandia > Moricandia arvensis. The sequence continues at coordinate 71,778 of CAJHQP010001636.1, forward strand.
AGTAAAATTTTATCATGCGCGTAAACCATGCTACTATATAATTACTTATACACTGTATAAGATAATCTTAAAACATATTCACTGTATAAGATAATCTTAAACCTTGTTTTAAACAAATAACGCTGACATTTTTCACTTTGAGGGGTGTGTGGGATTCAGAATTTCAAGAAACCTCATTGCATTACCTAAGTTAATTAATATTCTTTTAGATCTGCATTTTGCCTTACAGGGAAAAAACATCATTCCCTCCTTCTCTGGTTTCAAGGCACTGTCTTTCCTCAGTTTCATGATTTTGATTCCTCTGTCGTTACTTTTTTATTGTCCTCTGACTGTCACCACTTAAAAAATTTAACAAAAATATCAAAATATAACATAGATAACATATAAGACATGGACTGCCAAAGTTCTCCTTCTTTAACTAAAACCAATAAAGCTCCTGTTATTAGCATTTTAGTAAATCTATTTAATCCCCAAATGCGGTCACAAACAGCCTTTTCCTTTCGTCAGTAAATTCAGCTGACTAGAAAGACAAAATTCACACAAATTGACACAAAAAAATGAATACAAAAATAACTGTGGGAATAAATGATAGTACTGAATTTTCAATTGATATGTGTTTTTTTGTAAAGATTTTTCAATGATAAAGCTTGTTTTTACATCCGTAATGGTATAATTTTTTTTCAATTCCAAATCTTGTTGGTATACCATTTTAATGTTGCACTAGCTTAGACTGCCTTCGTAGTTTGACAAAACAGACTATACGTCAAATAATGACTTTGATAAACAAAATGAGAAATAAAATTATTAAAATGGATTTTAACCTAGACAGTGGAAACAAGTTTCTAACTAGCTTGAGTGAGTTCGAGGCAATTGTAACAAGGAAACATTTTTCTGAGCTTAAGAGAATATTTTGTTGCATCCATCATAATTCTTTTGAGCTGAATATTGATGATATTATAAACCTAAATAAACTTTATAATACTTGTTTACAGTCTATAATTAATTAACTAGGTTGTCTTAGTAACATGTTGAAACTAGCGAGAGCTATTCTTGAGTGATCAATCAATCTCAATACAAAAATTCTGAAATCCAAAGTAAATAATGATTATGGTATTTTCTTATTGCCAGCCATTATTTAACTCAAACAGTAATTTAGCATATACTCAGCCTGTGCAGAGCGGAGCACTGAATAATTACAATTTAGAAAATTCATAACATGTAAAATTTGGTGGAAATAAATCTTTACTGTCGGAGTGGAAAAGAATTCTCTAACAATTACAATATTGTGGATATTAATCAATTTAAAGTATAAAAAAGCACTGAGATTGAACTGAAAAGTTGGTTAATGGATTCGACATAATGTTTCGCATATGGAAAGAATATACATCTGCTTTAGAATAAGCCTGATCGATCAAAAAGTTTGATCCATCCTCTAACTTTTTGTTACTACTTTTAAATCAAGCTGAACGTACGTAATATAACACAAATGGGAACACCAATTTGAAAGAAAAAGAAAATATGTTGAGTTGTAACATGAAGATTTTGAAAAAGAATAAAACCTTTCAAGATTACCAAACTAAATACGTATATATATTTTGCCACAAGCTCGAATCTATTGGAGGCTGAAGACTCTGTATAAGTAGAAAGTGTAGAAGATTCGTCACATCAATAAAATTTGTATTATTTTAAAGATTTGTATTTATGCTAATGTGATTTTATTAGTTAGATCGTTCATTTAAATCAAGTTTTCTACAAAACATGTCTTGTATATATTTAAGTTTAGGAGTGAATAACGCTTTTCAATTCTTAAACTTTGATCATTCAGTAACTCTAGTAATTGCAAAGAGTATGACAAAAGGTGGACGATTCCAATCGTATGTTACATTTGAAGGGTTTTTCTGGTTCGCGATTAAGTACTTGGGGACCTACTCAAAGTTCAAACTAACATTCTATTTCTTATTATAGGGTTCGTAGGCTTTGTGTCTATAGTGAGTTTCTTTACAAATGATTAGTCTTTACTGGCTAACAAACTATTTTGATATACATATATTTATTATGTAGATCTAAGATGTGCGACGACATAACGATGAAACTAGTACAAACTAGTACGTATAAGTGTATGTCACATCTCACAACATTTGTTAATCGCTTAACGCTAAGCAAATGGTAAGCAATGGACTTGGTTCTAACAATATACTATGAGACTAAAAAAAAAGAGAGTATTTTGTATGATATAGCAAAACCGTCAAATAGATATTAGCCTGGTGAATAAAATATGCTTTCAACAAGTTGGTGAAGTTAAAAACTGTCATTGGATTATTAACGTATTATTTTGGATCATACGCATACATATATATATATATATACAAAGAGCCTAAAAGAAATGAATAAGTTAGAGATATGTAAAAAAAAGAGGGTAGGCAATCGAAAAAGTTTACCCTACGTGTTGTCACAAAGGCATTTCTGCTTCTCCCTCTCTTACTTCACATAAACCAAGAGAGATAAACAATTAAGATAGGGTTAGATTATTTATTGAAACCCAAAATAAAAAAAATAAAAGAAAAGGGAAGCTAGAAAACATTTGGTTCAAAGTAGTAATGATAAGTTTCCTCCCCTACCTCTCTGACTTCCATTCATCCCTCATCATCATTACAACCTCACTTCTTTCTCTCTGTACCCTCCACTTTATTCCCAAAACATCATGATGATAGTGATGATGATGATTCATCATCTCCATCATCACCATCTTCATCGTCTTCTTCTCCTTCTTTTTACTCTTCACCTCCCAAGTCCCAGTACCCAAGAGGAAGATCTAGTCACAGAAATCCAAGATCAAGAATTCCAAGAAAAAGAAGAAGAAATTGCTGATTATTATCAAGATTTCAAGATTAGGGTTTACCTCATCTCTCTCTACTTTTTCGTTTAGATCGATTCTTGATCATCATCATCATCATCCACGTGTGCGTACGAGATCCGAAAGGGGAATCAAGCGTCTCGGTCCGATCCTTCGCTTCTTCAAAGCGATCTTCATCTTGAAAATCATAAAATCAAGTGTTTCTTTGTTACCTCTCTCTTATGTGTTTTTCTTTTGATTTCCTTATCATGTCTTTTTCTTTTGTTTGTTGTTTTTGTTTGCCTTATTTAAATTTATAAATCTATATGCTTCACTATGTTCTTCTTCAAATTCTACCTAAGAAATTAAATCCCATACATGATGGTTGTTAGTATTTTGTGTTAACCTATTAATTCCCAGATAATCCATTTGCTTGGATCGCAATGAAATATAGCATAAGGTGATAACTTGTTTTATATGAACGGTAATAATTTATTATAGACTATAGTATACGAACAACGATTTGTATGCATATATATTGTGTGTGAGAGTGAGTCTTTGAGTAAATATGATGAATTTGTTCGTGAGGTGTTGTCAACGAATGATGGTGATAATGTATCATGAAATTTAGAACATCATTTCATGTCATATACATATGAATGGTATATAGATCTATATGACTATATGGTAGATCATTCCTTCTATATGCAAATGATTGTGTCGCTTTGCTACGTACGGTCAAGGAAAGTTATAATGGTAGTGTGACGAAGAAATGTGTACGTACATGTAAATGCATTTACATATAGTTCTGTCGATCGATCATTACGCACACTATATATATATATATATATATATATGTGTGTGTATAAGCAACTGCAAGATTATTCTCCAGACAGCACTTATTTATTGCTTGGATCTAATTTTGTTTTTATCGGTTTGTGTCTTAGCAACAAAGAGAATGTACAATTTCTGTTTTTGTCTTTGATCCTACGTACTCCGACAAATATCACTCAAATGTATTGTGATGCTCTGAGTCTGAGCAGAAGTTCATAGCAACCAGAAACATACGAAAAAGAAAGAAAGAAAAAAAACTGTTTAGATGTTTAATAGCTCATATTAGTATGATCACTTGTTGTTGGATATGCTGGAACTATTTTTAAAAACTTAATGGCCGACTAAAAACATGATGCATGTGAATATAATTTCTATAAACTTATAGGGTGGATAAAGCCTAATCTAATGTGAAGTAAGATATTAGACACTTTATATGGAGAATAACTATAACATTTTGCAACTCACGAGTCGGCTAAAATGTTAGAATTTTTTTTAGACAATTAAAAATTTAAACAAAAATGATGAATAAACTAGTCAATGTAGCAAAAAATAGTTTAACTAAACTAACTTAATGACTTAGCTAAACCTAGTGAAATAATCCAAAATCAATTTGATAACAAATTGCTAAAGATAAATAACTTTAGTGATAAATAGCTAAAACTAAGTAAACATTAATACAAATGACTAAGTTACTTTAATAATTAATCTTGGTAAAATATATTTACATCTCCATTGACATATACACAAATAAGCTTTCGTATGCTTTAACTTATACAAAGTTTCAACAAAACCTTTAATCTTCTTTTTGAAAGTAAGTCTCGAAAGTAATATCATAGATGCTAAGTTTGCATATTTGGTTTATATTTTTCAAAAATAATCACATGTGGTTTTATTTTAAATTCAAAAATTACATAAAACTGTCAATTTGCAGATAATTTATTAAGATAATGAAAAGATCAAATATCAACTCCACTTATTCGTTATATCTTTAACGATTATTTGATGTTTTAATGTTAAGCTAGATGGGTTTCCAACCTTGAACAGTTAGTCCACCATATGGTTCAAATCTTACAGTGAAGTCGATACTCCAAAACATAGGTCGAATACTTCAAAACATCTTTGGGATGCTTTGGAAAATAAATATAATCCTTCCAATGTAGTCTCAAAAAATGTTCTACAACAAATTTCTAAACATTGCGATGTCGACTGACAGGCCTATGATGATCAGGTGCATGAGCTATAATTACTCTTTTGTCAATGTAAGGGCATCTCCATCCCTAAACCCACCAAAAGTTCTTATTTCAACTTTTTCTTCTTTTTCTAGACCCACTCGCGGGCGACACTTGGCAGTCGGGCCGCAAACCGTGTAAGAGTCGGTTCTTAAATAGGGAGTTTAGGAAACCAACTCTTACACTGTTCATCGATGTGACATCATTGTTTAATATTTTTTTTTAAGTTAAGCACCTCCCATTGGAGGTGCTCTAACTCTCTTATCAGATTTAACATTGCCCAGCTGTGGTATTTACGAAAAATGCCACCCAATTTAAGAGCACCTCCATTGGAGGCTCTTAAGGGAGGTTCTTAAAGAAAAAGTGGTGGCGGGCCCCACTACTTTTCTTAAGAACCGGTTCCAAAAATCTAAGAACCGGTTTTACACTGTTTCGTGGGCTCCACTGACACGTGGCGGCCCACGATTGGTTGGCTTTAATATTCAAAGAGAAAGTTAAGAACCCTTTAAGGGTCTTAACGGATGGAGATGCCTAACATTAACATTAACTTATTTTCATTAATGGTATACTTATATTTTAGATTTTGGCCTTGTGTGTTAATCCAATTATTGGTATGATCTATACTACATCTAATACATTAAAGTCAACTTCATTTAAATTATTAAACAAAAAATTGCAGTGCTTCGTATATGTCTGCCCTTTCAAAATTTTTATTTTTATTTTTTAGGTTGTAATACCCAACTTTTGGAACCTTCATAATGGATTATTCAGTGGTAGAAAAGCACTGAAATCCTTCATCTATAATACATCACCTCACATAACTAGCATTTAAAACCAACCAATACATTTGATAATAAACAGACTGAAAATAAAAATATTCACATGAAATATTCAATCAATGATTCACCTTGTTATTCCACTATGCCATTTTTCGTAGAATATAAAATCTATTATTTGTAGAATAAAATTATAAATTTTCATTTAACAAATTTAGAATAAAAAAAATTACTTTTACACAGTGTAATTTACACTGATATGTGTATTTCTTGCATTATTTCTATGTTATAATTTTTGGGTTTATAAAATTATTAATTTTATTAGTTTTGATTAAAAGGCAATAAAGAAAATTGATATTATCCAGGAGAAACATACTATTTTTGGGGTCAATATTTCCAATTTTCCCAAATATTTTTGTCACTAATAGAAGAAGTAATCTTCCCTTTGACCAAATAAGCAAGAGATGTAATCTTATCTCTACCCCACCAACCCCTATTAAAAAATAAAAATGTAATCACAACTTAATTAAACAAATAAATCCATTTTTCTCACCTAATCAAATATCTATCTCTCTCGTCTCCGAGACTCCGACAATATGGACAAAAATTCATGGGCCGACCAATGGGACAACAGCAATCAAGCTCCGGAAAAACGATAGAAGACGGTAAAGCAGCGGTGGCGCGTCGAGGAAATACAAAGAGAAGGTGGGGAAGACCAAAGCGGTGGTGAGTTCGTGGTTGAGAAAGTGAAGACAAGAACTTCGTTGAGCTCTCAAATGCGGTCAAATACAAGTATATTCACCAAGAAGAACTCATATTCTTAGTTTCACAAAAAAAAAGAACTGATATTCACCTCTCTCTGTCTCTCCAATGGTCACATTATTATTGCTTTGGATTCATTTTTATGATTATGGTGTGAATTGTTGATTTGTGAAGATTGAAGTATGTTTAAAACTTTATCTATTATTTGCTTAGAAAGATTTAGGCCTCGATTGGTACAACAGACGATAAAACCATTAGCATAATGCTGTAGAAGCAGTATGCTCCAGAAGCTGTATGCCTTTCATATTAAAATTTTTAATAAAGTGATTGTTAGAGCATTAACATTATACAATTTTAAATTTATCATAGTAGTTAGTGTATTAATATATTTATTTTAAATAATATCTATATATTACTATATTAATAATCTATATTGTTATTACAAATAAAAAAATATTCATTTTTAAATTATGTTATATTTTATATGTGAATATTATTATTTACAAAAATGTAAAATTTATGTTTAAAGATTATAATTTATATTGGATATAACATAATTTTTAATATTATAAAATAAAAGAACAAAATATAAATAAATAAATTATAAAAAATTTATATAACATTATCAATATTTATTTACAAAGTAGTAAATGATTCATATATAATTATTATAAAAATTAATATATGATATATAATTTATTTATTATTGTCTAAAAAAATATGTATATATTTCATATATAAATAAAGATACATTATTTTATGCTTGTTTTTAAAATAATGAATGATATGTGTAATTATATAAAATTATATTATACTTTGAATGTGAAATATTGTTCTTTTAAAAAGTTAAAAATATTTAACTGCAAGTTTTATTTTTAAAAATATAAATTTATATTTTTTTATCATAAACATATTTTATATTAAAAATAAAAATAAATCAATTATATATAATTATTTTTAAATTTCATATATTCTAAATGCACATGCTCCTCCAAAAGCTTCATATGAGAGCATTGAACCTAGAGCATTTGGAGAGCATTAACATTTAGTAAATGCTCTTCTAAATGCTTCCGAGGTAAATGTTGATTGGATAATAGAAAACATAATGTTTATGCTAATGCTCTACCAATCAAGCCCTATTATAATTCGTCTCACTTTTCATAATCATTTTCTACTTTTCTTATTGATAGACGAATATCTTAAAACTATTGATAAAAAATCCTTCAAAAATTATTTTGAAGTATAACAACATAGTTTAAAAAAGTCGAGTATAGATTACAAAAAAAAGAAGTTAAATTACAAAAAAAAAGTTAAGATACAATTTGTTGAAAAAACTGGAAATATATTGAATTTAACCAAGTATAACCTTAAACCAGATAACCGATTAATACTTGAAACTGAAACTGAAACTATTTCGAGTTCAATTGGATTTTGGACATGTAATTAAACTCTAACCGAATTTGATCCTAACTTTATAATATTTGAATGGGATTGAAATTCATAAATACAAAAAACTTAAAATCCGAATGAATTCCACCCAAAATCTAGTTAGACTTCGATTGTCTAGTCCTAAAATAAACAATGTTCAAGAATTGTTAACTGGCCATTAGGAGTTTATATGAAATTATTGACTATGGTACTTAGACCAGTTTCTTCAAAAAATCATATATGAAAAATAGTTTTGTTTATATTCGATTTGCCGACTAGATGGACTTCTAAGCGCCAGCTAAACTGACTTTTAGAATACTGATAATAAATGAGAGCAAGCAACACACATGCAGCCAACTTAACAATATAAAAATCCCTGGACAAACAAAAACTTTAGATCCCTATAATTAATTTATTTTTATCAAAATATTATTAAAAAATATATATAATAAGTTCTCTAAGTTTATTCATTTGGTTGCATTTTGTAAATATAAAAAAATAGACTATTATACTTTTTATTATTGTGTACTATTTTTTTAATTTTATTTTATTATTGTGTAACTATAAAACTGAAAGTGAAAAGAAAAATAGGCCCTTTATATTTACTAAAAAAGAATCGACTTTAGGCAGGCCTAGAGCGGGTGCACTGCTTGCCCTGCCGCCCTAAGCGGGCACTGGCAGCACATACCGCCTTTGCGAGAGTCTTAGTTGAAATGAGAGTCTCATATTAGAATAGAGACAAGTTAAGAGCAAGCCCCCAGTCTCGGTATGTTAGTCGAAGGCAGATCATTAAGGGCAATAGCCTACATAACAAGAGGCATGAATCAGATAAGATGTTTTCTCATCACTCTAAAAGTTAAAGAGCAAGAAAGACAACCTTGGCTGACTTGTACACCTCAAGAGAGCGCTTGACAGCTTTTATCTTGTCAGCTCCAGTCTTGGAATCAGAGATATAACTGTGATAGTCTCCCTTTCATTTTATGTAGAAAACTTTGGAGTCAGCCGTTGATTGCATTAGGGAGGAGATGAGAAGTCAGTAAGGTTGAAAATACGATCACATATCTTGACTCTATGGTCCCTCATAACGGATGCTAGGGATGAGCGCAACTCGGTAGTTACTTCTTTGCGAAATACTTGATACTTGATTTGCCTTGAACTAGTAATCAAATTTAAGGAGTAGCTTGGGCAGTGTCCCACGGTCTTTGCAACTTTGTCCATGAATTCAACCATGTCATCATAATTCTCAGCCTGTTCGGCTAACTTCGCCAGGTAGATATTTTCTTCCCGAGAAGACATCTTTCTACATGAACCAAAGACAACACTATTGCATAGCAATCATCTCTAACACATAACAACAGGATTGAGACCCCCCATAGAGTAAACAGCAAGCAAGCAAGACAGTCAGACAGATGAGAGCCGGACCTTGGAATCTTTGGAATTAGGGTTTTTGAGTATAAGGGATGTGGAATTGAAAGAGAAATTAACAAGTGCCCCAATGAAAATGCGACGCGTAATTTCTTCTAAATTAAACTAAATAGGGGAATTTGTAGACAAACATTTAAGTTATAGACCAAAATAAAATGTTCACAGGTAAGAGAAGATGAAAAGAAGAAGAAGAGTAGCTCTAATGGTGTTGTGATGTATCTGGTAATGGATTCTTCTGGGTGACGTCGCTGTACCATGACTTCCAAGCGTCCATGTAATGTTCAAAGAGGTCTTTCAAAACTGAAAATTTTGTTCAGCAAAAAAAAGTTAATTCCATATGTTTAATTTTTGTCAAAAATATCAAATGAATGTGAGTAAATATTCTACCTTGGTTTTGGTATGAGGGACGGTAATCCGAAACCAGATTCTCAACATCAAAAGCTCTCTTGGAGTTATCCTCCATAGGATGAGTTGGATATGTACCAATGGCTGGTGCAAAAGGACCAAACTCATAACCTCTTGATGATCCATGTCTTGATTCATGAGCATCAAAGATTCTGTTATAAGAACTCTCTGATATTGCATGTTGTTTCATCTTCAGACTCCTCTCTGTAGCATTGTCATGGGATTTGCTTCTCTTGACACTGACATTTGAAAGATCAGTTCCGAAAACTCTTTTCTTTGATTCGGCTTGCGTCATCAAATCGCTGCTCAGAGTGAAAGTAGGCTCACCGTTGTATCCTAACCATTTGAAAGCTGGTTTTCTGGAATCTATGGTGTGAGTCTGTCACCAAAAGAAACAGATAGATAAGGCTTATGGTTCATGAAACATTGCAGATGTAATATTGTTTTAGTTCTTACCTTCTCAATGAGATTCATTGATGACAAGACATTTGCAATGTCATAAAGCCGCCTCACTTTGGCTGCAGATGAGTAATCAATATCTCAAGTCAGTATGCAACATAAACAAAAAAGCCTAAAAAGGCACAAAACTAAGATCAATACTTCTCATTATTGATGTATTGTGTGCATCTCCAAGCAGTAATTTTGCAGCCTCCTCGAGGGAGATGATCGTAGCCTAGACATTCACAAGAATATATAAAAGTAACTCAATGGAAAACTCTTAATTTGTAAAAAAAATATCTAGCTTCTCACTTACTTGAGAGCAAATAAAGAGCTTGATGAAGTTCTGAGTAAGCAGTCCTAAAGATTTCTCTCGACGATTATCTGTCACACATAACCAACCAATGATATGTCAGTGTATCCACATTCCATCTCAATATCTCCTATCTGTTCTTAGGAATAAAGGTCCAAGTGCTACTTAGATAATTGACACCTAGAACTTAGTATAGAATCTACTTTGCAGTGGAGGTGATCTCAAGCACACAACAAAAGAAAGTACCTATTTTGGAAGAATCAGAAGATTGGGGAAGAGAGACAGGTTTTGAGGTATCAGTCTGACTACTAGAAAGAGGCTGAGAAGACTCTTCCTCATCATCCTCATCATCAGATCCCTGAAAATTCAACAAACCAATAAGCATCAACATTCATGAAGAAAACAATTCCAAGAGAAACCCAAAACCTCAAAATCCAAATTAAAACATACTTTGACATTCTCGTTGATATAAAAACGGTGAAAAGTGTCCCTAGCCCCTTCTTCCTGCATCTTGAACACTACACGCTAAATCAAATCCGCTAAATCAAATATATACAGGTTGCATTTAAGAAGAACACTCACTTGGAGCTCCTTTAGAGCTGCTGGAATTGCGGAAAATCCTTTCCATGTATACTGATTCTTAGCTCTTCTCGTTAAAACCTAAAATTCATCAGACTCAACTCAATCAACATAAGAGATTCAGATTAAAATAAAATGAAAGACAGTGAAGAGAGAAACATAAACTCACGCCAACACTCTCGAGAACATTAACAATATCATAGATTCTCCGTCTCTCAACTCCTGCAAACAAAACTCCAATAATCAAAATTCAGATCAAAGAAGGGGAAACTGGGTTTAAGGGGAAAAACCTAATTTAGAGGAGGCGTCATCAAGCCCAATCGTTTCGATTCCATGACGATTGTACAGAGCTAAGAAACTGTAGAATCAAATACGATTCAATAAATCAAAAAAAGAAGCAAACTTTAGAGAGATGGGGGATGAGTATAAAGGAACAGACTTGGTGCAAAGAAGGCCGAGAGATTTCTGCTTCCGACTGTAGGAATGGTGTAGAGAGGAAGAAGAAGATCCCGGCATTGAAGACGATGATGTGAGCTCCATGTTTGGTTTTTCCGGCGGCAGATCTGACATTTTTTTGGGGAAGGAGTTTCGATGGACTGATTGATTTTGGGAGGGGATTTAAGAAAATTTGGATTCGAAAATTTTGGGGGGAAGTTACGTTAAAAGCTTAAAATCTTGAGCGCCAATTTGAATTCTCTCCTCTCTTTTTTTTTTTGGGCAGACACACACGTACGGTCTGTTCTGGTCGGAACTACCGGTTTTTGTTGGTTTCTCGGTTTGGAAATCTTTTTAACCAATGTTTTCTGTTAAAGTTAACTTAAATGTAGTAGTCTTATTGGAAGTTATATTTGTATAGAATTTGTTGATTTTTAAAAAAATTGAACAGATTTATTAAATTTAGAAAAAAAATGAAAAGAAATTTATAGATTATTGAGATTTATGATACAATGATTTAAGAATCTAAGGGATTTTGTAGATTATTAAAATTTGTGAAAATAAATAGACTTGTTGAATCATTAAAATATAAACTTTTAGAATAATAAAAAGATTTTGTATAAATTTATATTATTAGACTAATAACACTAGATTGTAATAAGAAAGTGAAAATGTATAAATCAATAATACAAGATTCTAAAAAATCTAACAGTCATTGTAAATCTAACATTCACTAACACCTCTTAAGATCTGAAAATATACATTTGAAATTAATATCATACACCCATGGTATGATATGGTTGTAGAGTAGTGCTTTTAGTGTAGTTGATATCAGATTCAGTTGATATAAACGCACATTTTTCTAAAAATTTATGATTGGCAAGTTATATAGATAGTAGCTTAGATCAAATTCTCTTAATATTTTGAATCATAATGTGTTCACTAGTCGCATAATCTTTCCAAATCACGGTCTTAGATTAACTATTATTACCATTACTCCAAAAATGTCCAAAGACAAATAAATTGCTGATGTATTGGTCATTACCTAAGTTAAGATTTTCTTGTTTAATAGTGTGTTACATTTATTTTTAATACTTTTCCAATAATTAATCCAGTGTTACTAAAATAAAGCTAATGCAAAATGACAAAACTGTGGATATCAAGTAATTAAGTAAGTTATATACATACACTGAAATCACAATTAATTATGTAAATAAACTATTTTTGACATCGTGTTACTTTCATGTTTATATCACCTAATGGGTCTTCTATTTTTAAGCCCAAGTTTGAATGAATCGGCCCATTAAAGATGTGCTCTCTCTAATTTAATTTCAAAAAGATTGGATTCAGGGCGCGATGTTTCAGAATTCTATTCTACACGACGACGACGACGGAGAAGACCAGCTTCTCTTCGATTATCTCTCTTTTTTCCAACACTTAACAACTTAACTCTATGGTCTCCAAAGAGAGTTGTCGCAACGAGATACGTGCCGCTATTAGACAGCTCAGCGACCGTTGTCTATACTCCGCCGCAAAATGGTTCCTTTCTTCAAAACCCTAAATCTCCCGAGCTCACTTACTGCATCTCTTCATTAATCCCCTAGAAAATTCGAATTTTTGGGTTACTTTTAAATCTAATTCCGATGCCAGCTAAGCAGAATTGCTGATTCAAATTCACTCTTGTCGCGAATTCGACATGGGTTATGTCTTCTGCTATTGTTTAAGATGTCTGCTTCAAAAAAATGTCTTAAAGTTTCAACCTTTAGTACTCACATTGTAATTGAGTGTTGATGAAACTGTTAACCATCTCCTTGGCTTTTTTTTTTATTAACCATTGCAGGGCAGGAGAGCAGCTTGTGGGGATAGAACAAGACCCATCTAACTTCACACCTTCTAATACGAGGTTCCAACGAGGAAGCTCTAGCATCCGGAGAAGGTTCAGCACCAATGAATCTATCTCAACACCACAACCTTCCGTTGGCTTCTCTCAACCACCAGCTACTCCTCTACCGGAAGAAGATGAAGTGATTGATAGTGACCTTTACCTTCTAGCCAAGTCTTACTTCGATTGTCGGGAGTACAGACGTGCTTCACATGTGCTGCGTGATCAGATGGGCAAAAAATCAGTATTCTTGCGTTGCTATGCCCTTTATCTGGTATGCTCCATCTCTTACTTTCTTATTTAGACAGAGCTCTATATTATATTAAAATAGGGTAAGTAATAGAATAAAACTTTTAGACCATCTCCATTGTATTTTGCTATGTTTTCCTCAAAATAGAGAATCTCTATAATAGAGTTTGCTCCAATGTATTTCCCTATAATAGCAATCTTCAAATTATAGAGTAAAAAATAGAGATTGCTATTCCTTCCCCTAAATATAGAGGGAAATAGCAATCTCGATTTTAGGAGAAGAAATAGCAATGGGTTAGAGTGAAATGGGAAGCTAAATGCTACTATAGAGGCAAAATTTGCAATGTGTTGGAGGTGCTCTTAGAAGGTGAATGGCTCCAATGTTTTGTGAGTGTTCTTTTGGCCTTGTAGGCTGCTTATAAATGCAATATGATGATAATATAGACTTCCACTGGTAAACCAGTCACTAATATGCTAAGGGTTCTTAGGGTATGCAAGAAAATGTTTATGGATTTTATTATACTCCACACCTTTTACATTAACATGACATTCACTTTGTTATTGTTTCCATGAAGGCTGGAGAAAAACGGAAAGAGGAAGAAATGATAGAACTTGAAGGACCCTTGGGTAAGAGTGATGCCATAAACCGCGAACTGGTATCTTTGGAGAGGGAATTGTCAGCCCTGAAGAGAACTGGAGGAATTGATTCTTTTGGATTATACTTGTATGGTGTCGTTCTTAAAGAGAAAGGAAATGAAAGTCTTGCCCGGTCCTGCCTCGTGGAGTCTGTGAACAGCTATCCGTGGAACTGGAGTGCCTGGTCAGAGCTTCAGTCTCTGTGTACGTCAATTGAAATCTTGAATAGCCTTAGTCTAAACAATCACTGGATGAAGGAGTTTTTTCTTGCCAGTGCGTATCAAGAACTAAGAATGCACACTGAGTCCTTGGCCAAGTACGAATATCTGCAAGGTATTTTCAGTTTCAGCAACTACATCCAAGCTCAGACTGCAAAAGCTCAGTATAGTCTTAGGGAGTTTGACCAGGTTGAAATCATGTTTGAAGACCTTCTGAGAAACGATCCCTATCGTGTGGAAGATATGGACTTGTATTCCAATGTTCTGTATGCAAAAGAAGCATGCGCTGCACTGAGTTACCTTGCACACAAGGTGTTTTTGACTGATAAATACAGACCTGAGTCTTGCTGCATCGTTGGCAATTACTACAGTTTAAAGGGGCAGCATGAGAAAGCAGTGATGTACTTCCGGAGAGCTTTGAAGCTGAACAAGAAGTACTTGTCTGCGTGGACTCTTATGGGTCACGAATATGTTGAGATGAAGAACACTCCTGCTGCTGTTGATGCATATCGACGAGCTGTTGATATAAACCCTTGTGATTATCGAGCTTGGTATGGGTTAGGACAAGCTTATGAGATGATGGGGATGCCTTTCTATGCGCTTCACTATTTCCGCAAATCCATATTCTTTCTTCCGAACGATTCTAGGTTGTGGATAGCGATGGCTAAGTGTTATCAAAGTGAACAGCTTCACATGCTTGAAGAAGCCATCAAGTGTTACAAAAGAGCTGTGAACTGTGGTGACACGGAAGGGATAGCTCTTAACCAGCTGGCGAAGCTTCACCAGAAGCTTGGACGTAATGAAGAAGCTGCATTTTACTTCGAGAAGGATTTGGAGAGAATGGATGCTGAAGGATTAGAAGGACCAAACATGTATGAGGCTTTGGTTTTTCTTGCTACACATTTGAAGACTAACAAGAAGTTTGATGAAGCAGAAGTGTATTGCACTCGTCTCCTCGATTACAGTGGCCCTGTAAGTTTCTTTTGCTCAAGTATCCTTATATACTTATTATTATTACACATAAGTGGTGATGAGATGGCATTCATGTATTTTACAGGAGAAAGAGAAGGCAAAGAGCTTGCTGAGAGGGATCAGAATGGCGCAAACAGGTTTTCCTTCGATGGATATGGAGCATTTTCCTCTTTAGTTTGTATTGTTCACAATACCATAAAGGTCTTTTGTACACTATTGGTTATCTATGCATCACTTTTGTTACAGCACATTCTTGTTTTTTATAACCTAACGTGCAGATAAACATATGTCATCGAGATGGTTGTTCCGTGACCTTTGGTTTGTAGATTGATATCAATGATTTGACCTCTCTCTATGTTTGTTTTCGGATTCTCGTAGTGATTTTATGTCAAATATATAAACTGCAGTTGTTAGCAATTTCAGACAAATAGTTTTTGTTATTCCCTGTTATGCTTAAATGATGAAAAAGCTGTG
Organism: Moricandia arvensis; assembly: GCA_905132765.1. Classification (NCBI taxonomy): domain Eukaryota; kingdom Viridiplantae; phylum Streptophyta; class Magnoliopsida; order Brassicales; family Brassicaceae; genus Moricandia; species Moricandia arvensis. The sequence continues at coordinate 87,666 of CAJHQP010001636.1, forward strand.
GAGGATACATGATTGACAAAATGGGGTATATATCACAAGGAAGATATTCAAATTCCAGAAATAATAATGGAAGATACTTTGAAACCTAAAGCTCATCAACATTTCTGCTAGGCCGAAGTATCTACTTTAATTCGAACCGTAGAAACCGAAATCAAATCTAAATTGTTATACAAAAATATCTTAATAAGACTTATGAGTTTAGTAGTTTGAGGTTTAGGTATGGTCTGAACTTAACCGAATTTTAAACTAGGATCTGAAAATCTCTGAAATTAGTTAAATATGTTAATTTTTAATATATTTTAAAGTAATTTAGATATTTTATTGTATTTGAAAGATTTTTGTAACTTGTTTTATTTGTTATTTTGAAAATTGTTTAGTTAGTTCAAATAATTAAAAAATATATTTTGAAACAATCCGATAATTAGTGAAATCCAAATAGAATTTATAAGTATAATATCAAAAATTCAAATTAACTGAACCGAAACCGATGAAGCCTCTGAATGCGCAAGCCTAATCTCTGCTTCCAAAGTAGCTTAAATCAAAATATAAAGAAAGATCTATAAAAGATTGAGAGAGAGAGACCCTACTGTCCTTTATTTGACTTTAATTTATTTCGGGAGTGTAAGAAAATTTATAAAATACTGTCTGGCAATGAGGCGTACAGCTTGAGGCCAATGCGATTATAATAAAAATCTGTCAGTGTAGCGTTTCCAGGCACGGTGTCTTGAAACGGCAGCAAATGCCAAATGGGCAAAGATACGATTCTTCCCATCTCTTTATAAACTCTATACCTATATATATTTGAACTGGAAACAGTTGTGACTTTGTGAGTAACTTCTAGCCACTATGTGTGTGTGTATGATCTTCTTGATCCTTGAAAAATCTTTTTTATTTGATTGTATTAGAGAATAATGACAATAATTTGACTTTAGACTCGCAACTACTTCAGAAATTTCCTGTTTTATTTTATGTTTATGCTAATACTACCAGTTTATCATATATACATCATTTTAGTTCTCATTGAAATTTGATGTATTTTTAACTTATATCTTAATGATATAAAGAAAAACCAAGGTTAGTTATAAGTTAATGCATTGATAAGTAGATTGTCCACTAATTCTAAATCTATTAATAATTACTGTATTACTTTCTGTTCATTTTAACAAATCCATTTTGTGTTCCAGCAATAGTATAATGAGTCTCACAAATCATAATAACGCCAGAAAGTTAGACTTCTAAGGTACTACAAAATAAGCCGGGACAGAATAGCCTAGTGGTAACACTCAGGTGAACTGGATCCCAAGACACCAGGGTTCGACTCTTTCAGAGATTTTTGGGAGCGATAAATCCCGTGACAAAAAAAAAAAAAAGTACTACAAAATAAAAAAACTGCTATTTTTGTACTGAATAAGAATCACCAAGGAAAAAGATGTAAACTAGTATCCATCCACATTTCGAGAAAAATCATTTTGCTGTTCTGCAAGCGCCTAGCCCGCTCAAAGTATGAGATTTAGCTAAGCATAATGAAACAAAAATTACGTGCTCCCGTCTAAATAAAATCCTAGATCCGCCACTGCTTACTATCTATCTCCAGGAAAGGGTTTGTCCCAGTCCTCCTTGCTATCAAGATCTATGAGGTCATTAATTAAACACCAAGTAAGGTTTTGCTTTACTGGTAAGAAAAAGTTCGGGAAAGTTTTTTCCAATGAGTAACGTGCACTGCATCTTCACAATCACTGCTAAGAGATAGAGAGCTATAACACAGCCCCTATGCCTAACCAGAACCGTAGACAAGTCCAGAATTAATACCACAAAGCAGTCTCCTCCTATCTACTACAATTTAAACCATTAGAAACTAACCAAGGTAAGGCTACGATTTGGTACAAAACTTCTAGGATACTTACAATACTCTTGCACTAGACTAATGAGACATGCCTTATCAGTAATCAATGGCAAGACATTACGTGCCAAAACACAGCCCCACCGTTCTAACAGTAACATTTCAAAGATAGATCCCCACTTAAAAGATGTTGTCGAGAGAATCAGATCTGAAACTGCTAGAAGCATGCATGGACAGCAGAATCATTGTAATTTCTCTAATGGGACCGACTAACTTACCTGTTTCAGATCAAGATGGAGCTTCATCTTGGCCTTCACTTTTTCACCAGCTGGCTGTTCAAGAAAGCAACACAATAAGCCCTTAGAGAATTAATGGAAATGACAAATGACAATCACAAAGACGCATACAAAACAAGGACACGAAAAATACAGAATCCAAAATCCATAACAAAGAAAGAGACCCCACAAGAATAGTTGTACTAATGTGTAAATTAAAACATGAATGCATGCATTTCAAATGTCACATTGCCAACCCAATCTTAAGGATGATGCAAAGCTACTTTATATGTTCTTATCACCCTAACCTCCAAAACATTAAAGGGGAGAAACGAGAATCTAACAATACGAGTTTCAGTAACAGGAGTTGAATCTGGTGAACATAGCAAGAATAAACAAAACGACATGTGAAACACAAGGCGTAAAGGAGAATTTGAGAAAGGATAATGACAGTGTACCAGATCATCGTAGCTTTTGATTAAGGGGGGTAATTAGTTATATCATGTACTAGCTAATCGCAATGTAACACGTCGACTTTAGATTCATATGGAGTTACTGAAAGAATCACCAAATGCATCTATTATGCGTATGATAGCTCGTGAAGAAACGTGTTGAAACACTTCTAAACTTAAATGTACTTAAAATCATTACATTCCTAGCTAATCATAAAAATTTGAGTGCCGATGGCACATGGTATGAATAAACTGTTTGGCAACTAATACACACATAGTTTACAAAAAAAAAGAAGCACACAAGAAACCACTTAATACGATAGGTTATTATTACCTTTAGAGAAGTATTCCTATATCTACAAGGAGTAGCATCCTTTAGAGAAAAGTTGATTAGTCTAAGAATCATTATTTCACATTTTAGAGAGATCAATTCGTTAATGTTACATTAAAAACTTAATAGCATTTGCATCCTGTTAAACTTTGTAGCCTTTTTTAATAATAAAAAGCATGCCCTCGGTGTTCCAAGTGGTCCTAACCATTTTCTGCGGTGCAAAATCATCTATTCCCCATCAGCCAAACCTCACACGTAGTGATATACTAGTAGTCCTCGGCGTTCGGTCCACCGATCGGTTTCGGTTCGGGTTAATCGGATTTTCGGTTATTCGGATCTATATATATAAGTACCATTCGGTTTTTTGAAGTTTTCGGTATGGTATCGGTTCGGAACCAATCGGATTCGGATCGGTTCGATCAAAGCAAACAAAATCCGCTATAATCCGTTTATACTTTGGGACCGGTCCGGTTTCGGATTTTGACAACCAAAGACAATCATAAATAACCAAAGAAACCGAAAAGATACCAAACTAAACCATAAATAACCAAACATCCGAAAATAGCATAACAACATGAGTTCAAATTTCAAACAAACCAGACCAAAATAAAACACAAGTTTAGACACAACAAAACAACATAACTTGTGTCTAAACTTAAAAGAACATTCAATCCGAGACAATGAAGCAAAGTGTGCAAACCGCAAACAAAAAACATAAACTTCTAAGACTCCATCCCCAAGCCATGATCTTCTTAAACAACAACAAACTGCTTAGTCTTCTGGAACTATTGTGTCTCCATACTCTGAAACACAAAGTTCAAACCGATTACTAAACACTTAACATTCATATTATAAGAAAAAAAGGTTGAACTTATAGGATATTACCTCTTTCAAGTCTGTCAACTTCTTCAAGATCAGCTAGAATTTGATGATTTGAAAGCAATCTTGTCTCCATCTTTAGGTCTTGCTTCATCCACTGCTCAGTGCACATTAAAACCTCCACCATGTAATGGGTTAAACAGCTCCTATGTGGTTTTAGAAGTCGGCCAGATGTACTAAAGGCACTCTCTGAAGCAACAGATGAGACCTGTAAAGCTAAAACATCCCGAGCAATCAAAGACAAGATAGGATACTTAGCAGAGTGCTTTCTCCACCATGAGAGTACATCATACTCTGTTCCCATCATCAGATCAGGGTGTTCCACGGATTCTTTGAGGTATGTTTCCAGCTCATCCTTCTTTTCTCTAACCCCTATTTCGTTTAGCTTCTGCTTGTACCTAACATCCATCCTTTTGTAGCCCACACAGTCTTCCACAAGCTCCATACCTTGGTCTCTAGACTGACTGGAGTTGTTAGACTGAGATGATTGGTTACTAGGATCAAACCCGGCTCCATGTCTTGAACTATACTCCTTAAACAAACTCCTCAAGACACATATCAAGGATTCATACATCTCTTTATACTCAGTAGTCTCTGCCCCATATAACTCTTCGAAACACATCTTTGCAAGCTCCAACTTGTTGCTGGGATCAAAAACAGTGGCCACAATTAACATCATGTTGATATTCTTCATGCCATCCCAATACTTCTCAAACTTTTGAGCATTTCTGTCGCCTTAGACCTCATATCAGAATCAGAGCTGTTGGAGAGTCCTACCAGATTAGTCGCAATGGTGACTATCTCACCATAGCACTTATGTGCATTGAGTGAAGTTGAAGCAGAGACCACCAGTGTGGAGTTGTAGAAGATGATAAGAAATCGACATAACTTCTCAATAGCATTCCAATCCCTTAGCTGAGGAGGTCCAACCCGTTTTGCTCCATTTTCAAACTCAGAGAAATGATCATTGTACAACTTGTCTTCTGCTTCCATCTTATCAAAAGCCACCTTGAACTTTTGAGCTGTTGTCAACATTAGATAGGTTGAATTTCACCTTGTCTTGACATCCAACGGCAGACTTCCCCTTGTAATCTTACCAGAGTCAACTTTAAGCTCAAAAGATCTCAACCTGTTAGTATGTGATCTAACATAGGAGATAGCATTGCGAATAGCAACCACATTCTGATCAATTTCAGCCATTCCATCTCTAACTATCAGGTTAATGATATGTGCACTACATCTCATGTGTAAAAACTCTCCATCTAAAACAAAAGCCTGATCAGAACCTAAAGCAAAGTTACTCTGAAACTTCCTCAAAGCTGAACTATTGGCAGTCGCATTATCAACGGTTATGCAGAAAACATGCACTATTCCCCATTCAGACAAGCACTCTATTAAAACATTTGCAATAGTCTGACCTTTGTGATCCATGATGTGCTTGAACCCTATGATCAGCTTCTTTAACCGCCAATAAGCATCAATATAGTGCGCTGTGATGACCATATAACTCGCACCTATACATTGAGAAATAAGAACCCCACAATCAGCTTTATAATATGTATAAGAGAATCAAAAGATGACTTTAAAAAATCTATGAACTTGTGTAAAGGATCAGAACATCTTCCACTCATTTCATATTAGTATAAGGGATCAGATTACCTGTAGTTGGGGAGACCCAAATATCTGTTGTCAAAGATACTCTTTGGTTGCTGCACAAGAACCATTTCTTGAGTGCTTCTTTCCTTTCCACATACGTCTTGATTATGTCTTTTGTCGCAGTTCTTCTAGAATGAGGAGTGTACCCAAATTTTACCTACAAAGTACAAACATTGAAAAGAGAACACATTAGTTGAAATTCAACATCAAAAATACAAGACATGAGTTACAATTTATACATTACTAACCTTGTCACAAAAGTGTTTCCATGCTATACTTTCAACAAATGATAACGGTAACTGTCCTAAGACAACCATCTCATTCGTGGCTTCTCTCAACTGACCTTCAGTCAACTTTGCTTTCTTAAGTTTCCCTTCATCATCAATGTTTGGTTGCTTATCTTCTTGTCCAGCCGACCAAGCAAGATGACTCTTACATTTCTCAAGGTGGCTCTTCAAATTTGAGGTTCCTGAGCTTGTGAGACATGAAAACGTGTTGAGACAGTAGTTGCACACACATCTGTCTCGATCTTCTTTAGTCCTTGTGTAATGTTTCCAAACTTCGAACCTTGTAGGGAGAATACGCTTTACTTTGCTTGTCGCTCCACTAGCTGTCTGCGTTTCTTTCCTCTTGCCGGTACTACTATCGGGTGTTTGAATGTTTCCTGCATCATCTTTGTCTTCTTGGGTTTGTCGGTCAATGGATGATGTTGAATCCATCTGCAAAAGGAAAGAAAGAAAACACCAAATCAATTCGAGGAAAGATGCAAACCGTAAAAAGAAATCACTTAATCAAACAGTAGTAAACATATCTTCCATTGCGATTACCAACCAAAATCATAACAAAAATCATAACAAAAATCATAACGGATTTGAATCAATCAGAGACAAATCAAATCGTAAAAGGAACTTAAGAAGAAGAACAAGAAGAATCGAAGAAAGAGAGAGAGAGATAGAGAGAGAGAGAGAGACAATACCTGCGATTGGATTCTCGAATGTTCAGATGAAGAAGACGATGGCGAGGCTATGTGATTTATAGTGGCCAGCTTGGGAGATTGTTAATGATGATGATCAATACTCGAGGGAGATTTTTTTAAGAACTAGGGTTCGTCGGCTCACGCGTAGGAAACGAAGAGGTTGAGCCGTTGTGTATTGTGTATATGTGTGTAAATAAATGTGTATAGATGAGACAAGAATATAAATGCTCGGTATAATCAGTTTACTTGTTTGGATTTCGGTTTGCAACCGACCCGGTCCATAGCCGAAATGTTTGGGCAACAAGATCCAATAGGTTTTTTACTTGGATCCGGTACCGGTCCAATACCGAAAGTTCGGTTCGGATTACACTATGGACTTCGGGTCCAGTATAAAACGCCCATGACTATATACTAGTTTAGTTTAACTTAACCAAAGTTGTATGTGAACAAAATACATTATAACATGAATGAATACAGTATATTTTTTTTCAAATAATCATGATATATATATATATATATATATATTATCCTTTTCTCTTTTAGTTTTAGATATGTTTAAAAACTGTAACCTGTGTTCTAAGAGCGTTAAATAACGCCAAATCTGAATTCACATTGGAAGACCATCTTTAACAGTCAAGTAAATTTTTCAATCATTGACTCATTAAGATAAAGTTATTATTGTATTTAGCAGCAATGCAAATTATCAGTCTAATGATAAATACTCAAAAAGGAATTAAGCTCAAAAACACCTACATGCAAGCCATAAAAAGAAAACCGGACTACTTGCTTACGTACAAACCACTTAAACATCATCAGAAGGTTGCTTTTATAAAATGTTTTTACCGAATATTACATTTTCTATTTTAGTACATTTTATTTAAATGAAAAATTCTAGTAATATACGAAACTATCGAAAATGTACAAATACAAAATCAAAGTTTCCATGATCTGACCAACACTGGAGAGAGATCGTCATGATACGATCTATGATTTTTGTTTCCCTTCCAGAATATCCTATACTGATTTTTCTTCACCACTCAGAATATTATTTGACTATTCTTAGGAAAAAAATAATATAAAAACTCGATCACCTCTGATTTTCCCCTAATTTATTGTAAAATAATTTTATTTAATATTTGAATTTGACAAAATTAGAATATGATGACTTTTGGGTAAAGAAAAGCAGAGTAAACAAATAATATTCCACGCGCAATCGACAGACAAAATCCCACAGATATGCAAAGATCTCTTAGAATCTCTCGTTATCATATTTTTCCCTCTCTTTTTCTCCTTATAAATCCTTTTATTCCTTACTTTGCAAAATCAAAACTCTCACACTTTATTCTCCAAATCATAAGCACATTCTCTCTTGATCTCTCTCTCGTTTACCTGTCTTTTATTGATATGGCTGAGGTTATGCGTCCAGAGAAGCTTGACATATCCAACGACACTTCTTCTTTACCATCGCAGGAGCTTCTTCACGTTCTAGCTGTCGATGACAGCATCGTGGACCGGAAGTTCATCGAAAGGTTGCTTAGAGTATCTTCTTGTAAAGGTAAAGAAGGAGAAGTCATCTTGAGGAATCTTTTTGAAACGTTACCTAACAGTTTTTTGTTTGTTTGTTAAACTATTCAGTGACTGTTGTGGATAGCGCGACAAGAGCTTTGCAATACCTTGGTTTAGATGGAGACAATAGTTCTGTTGGATTTCAGGTAACACAATATGAATATGTAATGATCCTTAAGTAGTGTTGAGAATCCATTGAACTTTGGTATTGATTTGGATTTTGAATAATATTGTTAGGATCTGAAGATTAATCTCATAATGACGGATTACTCTATGCCTGGGATGACTGGTTATGAACTACTGAAGAAGATCAAAGTAAGTTTTTTTTTTCTGTTGATTCAATTGATTTTGGAAAATTAAAAAAAAATGAATGTTTTTGATCTAACATGTGTTTATGGGTTTTTGAATTTTTTTTATAGGAATCATCAGCTTTCAGAGAAATACCGGTTGTGATTATGTCCTCAGAGAACATCTTGCCTCGTATAGATAGGTATGTTATCTTAATGACCATCCTTAATTCTCGTTTAAGCTTAAAATTATCTAAGAATATGCATGATTAGTCAGTTATAGTAATTTTATTAGATCTTGTTTCATTTATTTCTTTGGGATGATCAAAAGGGGGTCTTGTTTAGGGAAACTTTTAACTAATCAGGATTTTTTTTAAAAGATACCGTTAAACAATATGCATTGACCTGATTAAAATTATTTTTATAATCATATCAGATTAGTAAGATAATGAATTCTTTAAACCATCATGGGTAACATTGGTGGTGGTAGTTGTAACTTTTGATCAAAGCTAAAGATTTGGTGTCACTTTAGTGGGTCCTTAAAAGATTTAATAAAAAGGATATTAGGAATATGTAATAATAAAATAATTGTTTCTTGTGGCCCCAAAAATAAGAAAAAGTATAATCCGTCATAAGTTAAGGCAAGATCTTCTCTTGAGATTTGATTCTATTGCCGGTGACGTGTTTGTTAATAACCCCGATTTTTTTATATAATATATGCTTTTAATTTTGTTTGCATAATCTTTGGTGGGTTATAAATCATATCCTCGTGATAGACAACTCACATGCATTTGTTTATTAGTATTAAGGAACCATCTTTACCAAAAATTAAAGTCTAATCATGTAGTTGCTTGTTGTTATGAGCTGGCCTTTTGTCAACTTTAAAGAATTAGATCACTAATATTTGATTCTTTTTTTTTTTTAATAATTCAGATGTCTTGAAGAAGGTGCTGAAGATTTCTTATTGAAGCCTGTGAAGTTGGCAGATGTGAAGAGATTAAGAGATTCTTTAATGAAAGCTGAGGAAAGAGTATTCAAGAATATTATGCACAAGAGGGAGCTAGAAGCTAATGATATCTACTCGCAGCTAAAACGCGCAAAGATCTGATATGAACTTAAAAAAAGCTATAGCGTATAAAAAGGCTTAAAGATTCACACGCACTTCACCATGTCCTGATTCTTTCGGCTAATGATTTTTGGGACCTTAACAGCCTTTTTTTTGCTGATAGAACTGAGGACTGAGGAATGATTTTTTTTTCATAAAATAGAAATGTAAATTGTAGTCAGAAAAAATTGGGATTCATTAGAGAGGAGAAATACATAGTTTTTTTTCTTTTCTTTACATGATTATGTAAAATGTTGATGTTAATTGTGGAAGTTTATTACTCCCTCCATTTCGAGTTTCAAAATGAGTGTCTTCTTATTACTTCAATAGAGAATTTATTAAATTTATGTGTTATTCTATTTTTGTGTGGTTATATTTATAGATATAAGCAAATCTATCAAATAGATCTCACAAAAATAGACACTAAAAAAAGATTAAAATAGATGTTTTTTTATTTTGAAAATTTCAATTTTTTTTAATTTTTTTTTTAATTTAAACCCCCACTTCCAAAATTCTATACTATAACTTTAAACTATAAGTTTATATTAGTTATTAAAAAGTATAAATGTATATTTATACTTTTTAATAAAGTTTATTTTGATCTTTTTTTAGTGTCATTTTAAGGACAAAAACTTTTTATGTCTATTCTTCTATAAATAGTGATGTTTTTATTTTTAAAATATATAAAATTAAATATATTTTTTAATTTGTGTGCAAAAATAACAGTTAAAATGAAACGGATGTAGTACTAGCTAGGAATTTTGTGCTTTTTTGTCCTCCACTTTACATGGTTAGTCTTTTGGTTTGTAAGATTAGTCAGGTTTTCAAGCTCAAGACGATCACTAAAAGAGTTTTAAATACGATTTTCTTGTTTTTTCCCATTAATTTCCGATTAATGAATCCAACACTAGACTGCATTGCCTATAGCACAATCCAGAACATTGTTTGTAATACACCGAAAAAATAATAATCGTTAAGAAAACTTAAAATAATGATTTAGAAATAGATTAGTACCATTCATTTCATAAAGTCAAAGCTAATCTCCTAATTAAACTAAGCTGTCAACATGGTACCGTCCAGCATAATAAGTTAACTATTTAACATGTTGTACTTATACCACAGAAAATGGCTTTTCCTAGAAATTTCCCTAGTTGGGTTTCCAGTAAGACCAACACGATCTAGTCTCATAGACTTTTTCTATCTGAAAGAAAATACTTGAAAAAAGAAATCATCGATTTTGCAAAGAAAAACCAGACTAAGATTGTATTATAAATGATCGACAAAAATAAACCGATGTATCATATTACTAGTTTTAAATTTTCTCATGAAACTTTTAAATTTCATGTATTCAGTTGTCTGACCAAATATATTTTCTTATAAAAACTAATTACCAGTACACCAATTACATAATCACATATAAACATTGGTTGGGGTTCTTAGTCGAAATTATCCCGCGGTCACAAACTTCAACTTCGAAAGACCTATGTCCGACTAAGAACCCTAACTAGCGCAAGCTACTCGAGATTGAAACCACCACAAAGGTCCGAGACAACACATGCAACCCTTTACTGAAGACAACAAGAAGAGCCAGATTGACGAGAAACAAATCACTGGGAACCGCCATCATGTAAGGTAGATCTACCGACATCGGTAGACTCTTCGAGAATCGGTACTAGTCCCCGTTCCGATGACTAACATACAATTTTCGGCTGCTTCTGTCGTCCTCTGATAGAGAACATCAATTATTTGTTGACGAGCCACCAAAGCATAAAGCTTCATAGGGAACCTTTGTGTCAAAGGTCCATCCAATCCACCCAAAGGAAAGAAAAACACTTTCAAAACCATCGGACGACGAATATCTTGCCATGTTGCTCAAGATTGGAGAGGGGGGAGACACGAACACAACTTACGGCGTAGGCGCCATAGATCATATTGGCGGAAAAGGAATACTCACTGTTCGAACACCTTTACTTATGATGAAATATATTACCTAACATGAATTGTGTATCTAACATAGTAACAATATTTTAACCACGTGATGATGGTCTAGTGACAGGCGAGTTCTGAATTGCTAAACAATTATGGCTCGAAAAACATCCCACTACACTTCATTATATGGTCACACGGACATAGATACTCATTATTACAGTCTATTTAAATATCTGGAAAATAGAGTCCATTTGTGGACTTTCATTCAAAATTATATTTGATTCTTCCATAATCTCAAGATATCCCCAAAAACATAGTAACAATATTTTTTTCTACCAAAACAATGTATAGTTGAAATTCATCAACCCAATATTTAAAGGCCAATATGTTCCAGATAAAAATCGACCCCGTCCAATTCAATCCAAAAGCTGATATGTTTTAATTTGTTTGTATTGGCTAAATTCGTCTGGTTAATTGTCTAAAATGAAACTGGGCTAAAAGGAAAAATATATAAAAGTAAATAGCACGTCTGATTAATTTATATTGGCTAGAAAGCCTCGTTCAAAATAGAACCGGACCGAATGAAGTTTTATTATTACCCGGAGAGAAGTCTGCTTCGGTTTATAGGTCAACTCGAATAAATTGAACCGGTTTGATATGTAGAAGGTTATCAGATTACTTCCGGATAATGTTTTTAAGGGGTAAAAAAGAGGGTAAAGCAGAGTTGACGAAGACTTTTTTTAAATATGAAAGCCAAGTCAAGCTACAAAAACATATTATTATTTCCAAGGGGATACATACTTTTCTCAACCAAAAAGCATTAAAAAAAACAAAGAAATTACCAATGTCCATTGTACAGAGTCATTGCAACAAGGCATCTGCAACCAAAAGATGACCTCTATTGGAGAGGAAGACCTCAAAAGTCAAGCTCACAAAATTTCTAAAGCAAGATTCGTAATAAAAAAACACTAAGAAAAACTTTCAAAAAAAAGAAAAACATTCGGACAAAAGTCGAATGAGATTTTGCTTGGAAATTCCACTCATGTCGGACGTACATACCTAATACCCAATGAGAACTCTCCACGTGGAAAGCTAAGGGTTCGTTCACCTAGTCTCCAATGGCCAAAGGAGAGTCAGTCAACCACTATAAACAATCGTAAATTAAAGACAACCAGTTCCTAAAATATCCCCCAAAAAACTCATGTTGCAGTGAACTCTCCACTCACGTTTTCGATGGGTATTTTTGGTAATTATTTTTCCGTACATGTCTGCCTTTATATCTAAAACTTAATCGGAAGTGAATAAGAAAGACCATAAGCAAGAAGACTCAGAACAACAAAGAGAGAAACAGTCCACAAAGAAAGAGATTACTAGATCAATGGCGTCAGATGCTCTTGCCGGAATCAATAATGCTCCAATCGCCACATCATGGAAGGCCTCGACCACAGCTTACACCACCGACCATTTTCACATGGTCGAAGAAGGCGATACAGTCTTTTTCGCTTTCAAACCATCTTTCTTGGAGAAAGATTGGTTTGATCCAGAGAATACGTCTCCATTTGGAGAAACCAAGATGAACCGTGATCACTTCCCTTGTATGAGAAGCATCGGAAACGACGTTGACGCTACCGTTAACGAAGCTTTCCTCAAGAATCTTCAGCTTCTCATTTCAACCTCGTTTCCTCAATCCGTAAGTAACAAACTCTTTTGACTTTATTCGACTTCAGTTATGACTCATTTATGTCTGAAACTTGCAGGTTAAAACGGTTGTCGACAGTATGAGAAGTCAACGGATGGTGTTCACAGGACATTCTTCAGGAGGTGCAACTGCAATCTTGGCAACAGTTTGGTACTTGGAGACATACTTCACAAAGCAGAGTGGTTTCTTCCCTGAGCCTCTTTGTTTAACCTTTGGAGCTCCTTTGGTCGGTGACTATGTCTTCAAACACGCCCTTGGGAGAGAGAACTGGAGCCGGTTCTTCTTGAACTTCGTCACAAGATTCGATATCGTCCCTCGGATTATGCTTGCTCGAAAGGCATCAACAAAGCAAGCTCTCCCTAGTGTTCTTAGCCAACTTGAGCCTAGAGCTAGGAACCAAGAAAACGACCAGAGCATCATCCCAGTGTTTTTCGCAACGGTGATGAAAGACACAGCAACTGTTGCTCACCAAGCTGTCTGTAAACTGATTGGAAATGGAGAGCCGTTTTTGAAAACACTTTCAAGTTTCCTTGAGCTGAGTCCTTATAGACCAGCAGGCACTTTTGTCTTCTCTACAGGGACTAGATTGGTCTCAGTGAGCAACTCAGATGCCATTCTTCAGATTCTGTTTTACTCTTCTCAGTCAAGCAACGAGCAAGAACTGTCTCTAAGACCATATCAAAGCATAACCGATCACCATAGCTATCAAGGAATGGTACATTTAATGGGAACGAAAGTTGTTGATCAACTGGATTTGCATCACTTGCCTTTGAATGGTGGAGAATCCGCCCTTAGTGACCTTGGACTGGTAAGATCTTTATCTCTTGGCTCCATAGTTTGATCCTTGTAGACTACAAAGATATGAGATTTAGGGGGCTATAAAAAATTCGTCAATTTGGGAGCCAATGCGAATGTTTCATCCGACTGTGCTCAATGATGTTTACTTTTCTTTTGCAGAGCACAAGAGCCAGACAATGTGTCCGTGCTGCATTTGAGGCAGAGAAGAAACGAGTCGATAACCAAAGCAAGATAGATGCTAAGAAGACTAAAATAGTAGAGAAGCTGGTATGGATAGAGGATGAATACAAGCCAAAGTGTCTAACTCATAAGATCGGGTACTATGATTCCTTCAAGGAGTCTAATGAAGAGAAAGACTTCAGAGCAAACGTCAATAGAGCTGAGTTAGCTGGTATATATGACGAGGTGCTCGGTCTAGTGAAAGAAGGACAGCTTCCTGATGGATTCGAGGGGCGCAGTGGGTGGATTGAGCTAGCAACTCGGTACCGGAGATTGATTGAACCACTTGATATCTCAAACTACCATAGGCATTTGAAGAACGAAGACACAGGGCCTTATATGATACATGGTAGACCAAACCGTTACAAACATGCTCAGAGAGGGTATGAGCATGAACTATTGAAGGCAGGAAGGAGTGCAGAAGAGATAAAGAGATCTGGCTGTGGATCTTGCTTTTGGGCTGAGGTTGAAGAACTCAGGAGAAAAGAGTATGATGAGGCAAGGGTTAAGAAACTAGAAGAGTTGCTTGAAGGATGGATCAGAGACAAGGAAGTAGATGATGAGCATATATTTCTGGAGGGATCATCATTTAGAAAGTGGTGGCACTCACTTCCTGAAGTTCACAGACGCGGCTCTAGCTTGCAAGTGCGTATGGGTTAAACAAGAGCCACCTGAACCTGAAGAAGTTTTAGCTATTGGAAGTGCCTTGTGCACTTTGTCTAATAAACAGATGTTATGGCTCTCTATTCTAATGTTTTTGAATTGGGTTTCCACTTTAGGTTGATCATAAAATAAGAAACATGATCTAAAGATCATTGGTAAGTGATGTAATAGCTCTATGTTCTAATGTCAAATTTGCTTTCCACTCTTAAGCCTAATTAAAGCCATATTATATAGCATGGAACAGAAACAAACAACCTTCCTTAGCGCTGACAGAAGGAAATATACACAGTGAAAGAGAACCAGAATAGCACTACAAAGAAGCCTGAATATACTAAAAATGTTGGTTAAAACAATACTAACTTCTAATCCTCAAAACATTTGGCTACAACCGATTTACTACATAACGATTTTTAGAACATTGAGTTAACCGGTTTGATATGAAGATTGTCCGGTTACTTCCGGATATTATTTTAAGGGAAAAAAGAGAGGGCAAAGCAAGTTGATGAAGACTTTCTAAATCTGAAACCCAAGTCAAGCTACAAAAAACCTATTATTATTAATTTCCATCTTTGTTCAACGGAAAAGCAACAAAGAGGATCTCTATTGGAGAAGAAGACTTCAAAAGTCAAGCTCACAAATTTTATAAAGCAAGATTCATATATGATAACACAGTGAAAACTTTGGGACAAAAGCAGAATGAGATTTTTGCTTGGAAATTCCACTCATGTCGGACGTACATACCTACGGAGTAATACCCAATGATAACTCTCCACCACGTGGATGGCTGAGGTTCGCTCACCAAGTCTTCAATGGCCAAAGGAGAGTCAGTCAGTCAACTATAAACAATCATAAAGTATAGACAACCAGTTTCTTAAAATATAACAGTGAACTCTCTCCTGACATTTTTGGTAATTATTTTTCCCGTACATCTCTGCCTTTATATCTAAACTTAATCCTGAGGGAATAAGAAAGACCATAAGCAAGAAGAAGACTCAGAGAACAAAGATAGAAACAGTCCACAAGAGAGAGATAAGATCAATGGCGTCAGAAGCTCTTGCCAGAATCAATAATGCTCTAATCGCCAGATCATGGAGTGCATCGACCACAGCTTACAGCACCAACCACTTCCACGGAGAAGAAGAAGGCGACACCGTCTTTTTCGCTTTCAAACCATCTTTCTCAGAGAAAGATTGGTTTTCTCCGGAGAATGAATCTTCCTTTGGAGAAACTAAGATGAAGCCTGATCAGTTCCCTTGTATGAGAAGCTTCAGCAATGACGTTGACGCTACCGTTAACGAAGCTTTCCTTAAGAATCTTGATATCCTCATTTCTCCAAGAACCTCATTTCGTGATGTTGTAAGAAGTAAATCTTTTAACTTTCTTTGACTTCTGTCCAGCGCCGGTCCAACATTTTCAATTTTCATCAAAAACCTCATTTTGTGATGATGCCCTATGCTAACTTAAAATTTTATACTCCTGATATTCATGTAAAATTTTTGTACTGCCCTATACACAAGTAAAATTATTGCTTAAAATAATAATGTCCTAAGATTATTGCTTAAAATTATTGCTTAAAATAAAATACTTTTGCCTATGCTCCGGACCGATCCTGCTTTGGTTCAAAACATCTGACTAGTTTTATGTCTTAAACTTTCTTTTATCAGGTGCAGACGGTTGTCGGCAACATGAGAGCTCGACGGATAGTGTTCACAGGACATTCTTCAGGAGGCGCAACTGCAATCTTGGCAACGGTTTGGTATTTGGAGACATACTTCAAGAAGCAGAGTGGTGTCCCAGAGCCTCTTTGTTTAACCTTTGGAGCTCCTTTGGTTGGGGACTATGTCTTCAAACACGCGCTAGGGAGGGAGAACTGGAGCCGGTTCTTCGTGAACTTCGTCACAAGATTTGATATCGTCCCTCGGATTATGCTTGCTCCAAAAGCGTCAACAAAGCAAGCTCTCCCTAGTGTTCTTAGTCAACTGGAGCCTAGAGCTAGGAACCAAGAAAACAACCAGAGCATCGCAGGTTTCTACGCAACGGTGATGAAAGGCGTAGAAACTGCTGCTCGTCAAGCCGGCTGTGAACTGATTGAAGATGGAGGAAATGCCTTTTTGGAAACTTTTTCCAGTTTACTTGAGTTGAGTCCTTATAGACCCGCAGGCCCTTTTGTCTTCTCTACAGGGACGAGACTGGTCACAGTGAGCAACTCAGACGCCATTCTTCAGCTTCTGTTTTACTCTTCTCAGTCAAGCAACGAGCAAGAACTGTCTCAAAGACCATATCAAAGCATAAAAGATCACCGTAGCTATGAGGAAATGGTACATACAATGGGAATGAAAGTTGTTAATTATCTTGACATGGATCACTTGGCTTTGGATGGAGGAGAATCTGCGCTCAGTGACCTTGGACTGGTAAACTCTTTCTCTCTTTGCTCCATAGCTTGATCCTTGTAGCACCCATTAATGTTTCTTTATCTTTTGCAGAGCACAAGCGCGGCCAGGGAATGCGTCCAAGCTGCATTTGAGGCACAGAAGAAACGAGTTGATAATCAGAGCAAGATAGACACCAACAAAGAGTCTAAAATGGTAGAGAAGCTGGATTGGATAAAGGACACATACAAGCCAAGGTGTGTAGCTTCTGCAAAAGGGTACTATGATTCCTTCAAGGAATCTGATGAACATGACGACTTCACAGCAAACGTCACTAGAGCTCAGCTAGCTGGTTCATTTGACGAGGTGTTTGATTTACTAAAGAAAGGTCAGCTTCCAGATGGATTCGAGGGGTGCACTGAGTGGATAGAGCTAGCAACTCGCTACCGCAAATTAGTGGAGCCCCTTGATATTGCAAACTACCACAGGCATTTGAAGAACGAAGACACGGGGCCTTACATGGAAAATGGAAGACCAAAACGCTACAAACACGCTGAGAGATTGTACGAGCATAGCCTACTCAAGGCAGGACGAACTGCAGAAGAGATAAAAGCATTCAGATACGGTTCGTGCTTTTGGGCCGAGGTCGAAGAACTAAGGAGGGCAAAGTATGAAACAGTTGAGCCAAGGGTTAAGAAATTAGAATGGTTGGTTCAAGGATGGATCAGAGACAAGGAAGTAGATGATGAGCATATATTTTTGGAGGGCTCCACATTTAGAAAGTGGTGGCATTCACTTCCTGATCATCACAAACTCAATTCTCCCCTACGAGTGCATATGGGTTACACACGAGACACTTGAACCAGAAAAGGTGGATTGTTTAAGCTATTTGGAACTTCCTTTGTGCAATAAAGAGATGTAATAGCTCTCTATTCTAATGTTTTTCAATTTTATTTTACTTCATGATGATCTTAAATAAGAAACATGCTCTATCATCACCAAAGAAAACACAAAAATTGCTTGTTCTAGTGAGAGAAAAAGCTCCCAGGCACGTTTTTAGAGATAAGTTATTATCTGATAGACTTTTCTCTGGCTCTTCCTCGATTCCAGCTTCTTTCACCTTTCATTCTTTTATCCTCTGTACTTCCTGTAACTTTCAAAAAGCCACCCCTCTTTTAGAAGTTTCCAACGGTCTATAGACATCACCCCTTCCCATATCTCGTTCTCTGGTAGTAACCTCGCCGGGTTCAGCCCCCGACGGCGTCGGTGGGTCAGCCAGGCCCGTCCTGTGCCGCTGTCTTCTTCTCCTTCTACCTATGACGAACCTGTGGTGATGGTTTGACTCAAATCTGGGTTGGTATAACCACTTAACTCTCTGTTACCAACACCTTTCAAGAGCATTTACTCCTAAGCCTTTACTGCAAACCTCCTTTCTCAGAAGAAACTATAAAAGGGTGAACTGCAGGGATTTGGGTTGCTATAACCTCGTACAAGTGTTTCTCTAAAAGCTCTGGTGCAAGACCCTCACTCTCATATACTCTCTCAGAACAGAGAGATGGCTCGCCGCTTCAGTCGCTCAGAGAAAGAGAAATGGCAGCCCCCCCTGAACTTCCGGCTAAAAGACCTCCGGTGCGTATACCGGTAAATGACAACGTAGATCTAATTGAGGCCAACATACTAACTATCATCGGAAGACTGACAAATCCAGTGGTTCAAAAACCTAGAGCTGTCATAGATTTCATGACTCAAGTTTGGAATCTAGAAGGAAGAATAGTGGGAAGAGCTCTAGGACTGGACAAGTTCCAAATTATGTTTAATACAGAAGCTGATCTCCTTCAGGTACTTGAAAAAGGACCCTATCACTTCAAGAGATGGATGCTACTTCTGCAACGGTGGGAACCGACTGTGTCCGAACTCTTTCCGTCCATCATCTCTTTCAATGTTAGGATTCATGGTATACCTCTTCATTACTGGTCAGAAAGTACCATTCTAGCAATAGGGAAAGAGCTGGGAAATTGTTCCATCAGAGATGAAAAAGAAGCAAAAATTTGGGTGGATGTTAATGGCCTTAAGCCACTTGTTATGAAATTGGAGATAGAGCTACCCACAGAAGATGTCACAGAAGTGGACTTTGAATATATTAAGATCGAGAAGCATTGCTTTACTTGCTTCTCTTTATTCCATGAGGAAACTGACTGCCCCCATCGACCTCTTAATGCTCCCCCTCCAAAGGAAAGAAACTTGGGCATTACGCAGACCATTGCGTTACATAGGATTGAGGCAGAAAAGAAACGCCATGACGACAGACGAGGGTACAGAAGACCTGAGGATTCCCGTCCATCAAACGGACCGACCGAAGAGAGTTATACTCAGAGTCGAAGAAACAGAGCTACAAACAGAGGTTACCTTACTCGAAGGGAGGATTACAGAAGAGATCAGTCTCTCCTGTCAAGAACTGGCCGATCTAATACTGCTTATCACAGGAGGAACACACACTCTTTACATTATCGTGTTGTAGACAAAAGCAGGCTCAGCTCAGGATCATCGGCCCCCCAATTTGATGCGGTAAGATGTTCAGAAAGTTCTGATGCTAGAAGAATCCTTCAGGCGCGAATTGATCGAGATCACCCCATTACCCCTAGAGCTGAGATCACTCCACCTCGCGCTATCAAAGATCGCCTAGGAGGCTCTTCTAAGGGCCATGAAGGCACTAACTCGGGATCAAAAGATCGCAGATCAGCTTTAGAACGCCTCTCTGGTCTAGTACCAACTAAGGAACGCCTCTCTGGTCCATTACCAACTAATGAACTATCAGCAAGGAGGACCCCGAGTTTTGAGTCAGGGCGTTTTCGAGAAGGGGAGAACGGAGTAAACGGGGAAGGGTACACTGATCAAGTTGGTGGAGTAGAACTAACCCCACCAGCAGACAGACTCCCTGCTTCTCAAAGACTTGGTGTTAGTACTTCAGAGATCACTACCAGAAGAGGAACAATCCCAATCGCTACCCAAAGCAAAGCGACAAACAAGAGAAAGGTTGCCAAGACACCCCTCCGTAAGCGAATATCTAGAAGTCCACTCTTGGGACTCAAACAAAAGAAAGCAGCCTCAGTACGAGCTACAACGACGAGGAGGAAACTAGTTATAGATAAAGACATCAATTTACCTTGTATAAGGCAGGTACCAGTAATCAGAGGCAGAGAAGTGGCCAACCAACTACGGTGTTTATACGCGGGAAGTACCAGAGGTGGGGTGGATTTTCGGCCCCATCAACACTCTCTTC